>MUZC01001850.1:15802-27482 GCA_002072015.1 Radix auricularia | reverse complement strand
GGAATAAATATTTATTTATTTACATTTTTTACTTTATACTTTATTTAGTTATTATAGGGGAAACTAAAAGCGCAGCAACCAAAATTCACATTTTCATTTTGTTCATACCTACCACTGACTTATAACAGGATTTGATAAACACATTTTTATTACACTATATCCAAAAGAAAACAAATACATACACTACAATGTATACCATTACAAGATGCACTCTTTTTCATGCTTGAAAATAGTTAGGCCTAACTATATAAGTGATACCAAATTGCAAATCTTTGAAAAAAATTGTGTAAATGTGTATTATAACAAAATATTTTTATTCACATCATAGGCGTACAGGCATAATTAGACCTAATAAATGTGATGATGCCAAATGCTCTTGATGATCCATGCAAGATAATTAATTTCAAGATGGCCACTTCTAAAGTACAATGTGTCTTCTGTGAAATCGTTTAAGAGCGCCATGTCCTCATCCTACAGCAGTTACCTCCCCAGGTGCAGGATCAGACTTTCAACCCATGACATTGTTGTGGGAGACCAGAATTTTCAGTCTGCAACAGCAGCCTTGCAAGTTTATCTGCAACAGTTTGAACAACTTTCTAGGGACAACAAAAACATGGTCACGTGCTCGTCTCTAGGACTTCTTTTAAATGGGGGACTCCAGTCTGGCTCCTCACAAGAATGCCAGTTACAAACTTCAGCCAGAAAGTCCACAGGTCTAAAGTGTTTAAATGGACTAAGAAACTCTGGGCTACTGTTGACAGGCAGTGGTATCTCAGTTCGTGGGGAGAAGGATGATGTTGAAAACTTGCTCACCTCAAAGGTACTTAATTTGTTTAAATTACTGATTAAAATTTAATTTATTTACTGGTTTGGAAGATTAGGGTTGCCATTTACATGTTCTGAAGTTGTATTGAGTGTTGACACATCATTTTTTTTTTTTTTGCAGTCCAATGATCACACAGGACAAAAAGAGGAGATAAGTGATGCACTTAAGGAAATTAAAATTAAGCAACTTCTCCAAGATGCCACTCGTAAACCTCAGAATCAAGTTAAAACAGGGCTACAGGAAGAAGGTAAGCTGTGCTTAAATTGTCAGATGTTGTCAAAATGAACGAAGAAACCATTTTTGCTCAAGGTCTATTTGACTTTTTGAATCAGTTCAAAGTTGTTATGAAGTTGGAAAAATACTGGTGTAATTTTATACCATTTTGTAAATAAGCAAAGTAGCAACAAATCTACTGTAAATCATTTGAGCTAATTTAATGCTTAACAATAATTTAATTTCAGTGGAAGCTGCCTTGAAAAGGTCAGCAAAACTTCTGGAGAAAGTGACTAAACATGGGCCAGCATTCCACAATGAAAGTTCTGCAAGCAGCGTAGCTACTGACATATTGCTCCTAGATTCAGCCACTAACCCATCCAATGTGGAGGAGAGGCAGACTGGTCATGTTTATTCCTACCACACGCCACGCACTCAGAGTCAGACATTGTCTCACAGTCTTCATACCCCTGGCTTACAAATGTCACATGACCAGTCCAGGGGCAGGAGGAGACAACTGACCAAACACACAACCTTACCTGTTTCTCACCAGCTTCCGCCTCATGGCAAGAGATCAGCTAGTTCCAGTTCAGCTCAGTCTATACAACCACTGAGGTCATCCGATGCACACCAGCAATATAGAAGTCGTTCTTTGTCACCAGCTTTAAAAAGAAATGAGTTTTCTCCTTTGGTTGACAATATGACTGAACGTTTAAACTCTTTCAATAGAACTTCTGTTCCCAGCTGGATTGGTGAAGAAAATGTCTCAGAAATTTCTGATTCTCTTTGGACTATAAAACCTCCTGATGAAATTACAGCCGGCAGATCCAAAAATGTTCCTAGTTGGATTAGAGAAGTCCATGGATCAGACAGCAGTGAAGATGGTCTGGAGATAAATTCAGCTTCAGGAATAATTTCCTCTGATGTTGATCAGCATGGGGCTAATGAAAATGGGGAGTATGCTGGAAGAACTGCTGGCAACTCTGGACTAGGTCTATACTTTTCAGACTTTGTCATTGGCAGCACACACGCTTCAGAGAATTCTAGAGTCACTAGTGAAGGGAATATAAAAAATTATGTAGTCATTAGTGAAGGGAATATAAAAAAGACGAGACGAAAACCTCTACATCACTCCACACCTTTACAACAGAAAAATAAAAATCCTCTTATAAAACACTCAGAGCACAATCCAATGTTAGATGGTGAAAGTGATACAAGGGGTCGTCTGCCATCAACTAGCAAAGTGAAAGAGTCAATTGATCAGTTGTTGGCCTCATCAGCCAATCAGCGTGTTCCGTCTATATCATCTAGTTCTTCTGATGCTGGCTCAAGTCTTGATACATTGGCTCTACTTACAGGGAAAACTCAAGTACGTGGAGCACTGACCAACATTAGTACCATATACAGTGACATAGGTGGGACTGATTGCTTTGATTCTTATAATATTGAAATCTAATAATTCTAAATAAGCTTTGGTAAAATCATATCGTTAGAAAAATTAGATTAGATTGTAAATGTATTAATTAGTAAGCATTTGAAGCTGGTGTATACTCATTTCTGTGGATGAAATTAGAAAACTATTCTAATATTTGCCAACATTTGTTTTACACATGTATGTAAGGAAAAATACAAAAAATTACTTGTTTTGAATTAATGTTTGTTATCTTGTTTTGTGTCTGTGTCTGGTTTGTGTAATCATTATTTTCCTTTTGTTTTGTTGTCTGTCTCACAGAAATGTGATATCATTTTGATAAAACTCTGAATGTTTTCAGGCAGCAGGAGTGTGTACACAAGCCCCAGCCTTTCAGCCATCAATGGAGCTGTCAGACCTGGCCAAGCACAAGATCAGGAATCATTGGATGGACTTGATGGTGACCGGCCATGGGAGACAATCGCCAACAGCTTGTATGTTTCTGGTTTCATTTCTTCTTTTTTTTTGTAGTCCAGATCAATGTTACAGATTATACTGTTTTAACGGACAGGCATCTAATTTAACAAACTCTAAATTTTAGCCAGTCATGAAATCTTGATCAACAATTATGAAATTTACTATGACCCAAAGATAAGTCAAGGATAAAACATGGGGTTTGAAATTCAGTGATTTTTATAATTTAGTGAGATTTCACCTAGGTACAGATCCTGGAACAGTACTAAAGTTACGATCCTTACTTCTGTGCATCAGCAGTGCACACGCCCAGCTTTAAAGCTGTTAGTTGATTGTATGCATAATGTGGCAGGTACTAGCAGTTAGTGTTGTCTTTCCAGCTGGCAGTTAGCTGTGATGATGACATGCAGGGCCAGATTTAGACTTGATGGGGCCCTAAGCTATTTGAGATATAGGGGCCCTTTTGAAGCCCAGATTTTCTATGTCTGTAATAATAATAATAACCCCTTTTCAAACCATGACAGCCTATGGGGTGAGTGAAGTAGCGTTCACAAGTTTCATTGAGCCACCACTAATGAGCAAGGGTTTGCCAAAAAAAATTTTTTTTAAAATTCCGTTCAGGGAGCCTCCAAGAAGGCGCCCACCTTAAGCTATAGCTTTTTTAGTAAATAGGTAAATCCAGCACTCATGACATGTGTTTGTAGCTTGGCATTAGATTTTTTGTCAAACATCAACAGACTACTGTTGTCTGTGTGCATGCATGTACCCAGTATTTGGGTCAACGTACAGCTAAGTACACAAGTATTGCCAGTAACTCAACTTTGCTCCACATTCAGTGAAAAAAATTCACTAGAACTTAGCACTGAGCCATGAATAAGTGGACTCAGCATTTTAAAATGAAAATGAAGTTAAAGTTTCTCATCTTATACATGAGAACATCCGGTATTCTGTTTGCACAACTTTCTAGGTAGAATGACCATTGCTGAGAACAAAACTTTGAATAGTAAAATTTAGGGCTGTGGAAATTAACGATTAATTTCTTGATTGAATGGTAAAATATTTTATCTATTTCAATTATTTTAATCGATAAAATAGCGATTAAAATTAAAGAAATTTTTTTTTTAATTTTCGATTTATAATAAATAATTAATTATTAATAATAGTTTTTTGTTAGTACAAACTTCTCCATTAAAAAAAACATTTTTTAAGTGTATACTTTAAACTAAGCTGTTTTATAAGGAAAATGATATTTTAAAAAATTAAAGATTGTTTTTACTTAATTAACAATAACAAAATTTAAATTCATTGACATTATATTTATCTACTTATATTTAAATATATCTCCTAATAATATTATTTTTTTAATTAAATACTGAAGTCATGGGCATTTTAAAAAATGCCCCAAAAGGGCATAAAATGTGAAGGAAACAACATAGTTTTAATAAAAATTATTGATTAATTAATCAGTAATTTTTCAAAAGTTAACGATTAAATTTAAATTTATCGATAACAGCCCTGGTAAAAGTACTATTGTAAATTGTAAATTAACTATTATCAATCAGTGCATCAAATATGACAGGAAATTTTTCTCAAATTCTTGAACTGTTGAAAAACATGATGTCTGCATACAGCATTGGAACCATGGCCAACTTTAAAATAACACAATTTCCTGAGAACTTCTCAAAGAATTATTATTACAATGAATTTTATTACATTGAACTTGGTCTAAAAATATATGAGACAAGATGACTTAAAGTTCCACCTTTTTTTCACAGTAAAATGCGACTGTTTTCCCTATTTTTCACTAATTATTTCATTTGATTTAAAATATGAAATTGTTGTTTCATGAGGTCTGAATATTGTTAATCATAGAGGCCATCCATTTATTACGTTTGCACAAAAGTCATGTTTCCTTACCCCCTCCCCCCTGTTGCACCCCGTATATTTTTTACCCCCTCCCCCAAGCGTAAGTACAAATTTGCTCATCCTCCTTCCCCCACCCCCCATCGTTTGAAAAATTAATTTTAAGCTAGAGTCAAAAGACATTGGTTTGACTCTTTGGGGCGTCCATAAACGATGTCAGGGGGGGGTAACACATTTATGTGTGATAAGGGTGAGGCGGAATGTTTAAAAAATGTGACGCCACATCCCATCAAAATGCGCAACTTTAAATAAAAGTTCCACTAAAATATTTGATTGCTTGCAATTTATTTAATGACGTTTTCAATGGCTTTGTATATGTTATGATATTAGAGTGCAGCCTTACACTAGATAAATACTTAAATCAGTTTTGACTCAGTTGGTCTCGAATGCCGTTTGCACCCTGAGCGGTTTACATTACTAGGCTTAGTATTATGCAAATTAAATTTGTTGTGCGTACATACACATTCAGTCCAGAGGCCCCTCTTTTCCATATGCATCCATACTCAAAATGCCTTTAAGTGAAGACCACTCCTCCCCGCTACTTGCATAAGTAATATATGGATGGCCCCATAGGTCTATATATAATAATATAATTAATTAAGCTCTTATTAAAACAACGTCAAGTTTTCTTTACCATGTTATATAACTTTCATCTGTGAGAAGTAAACAAAATTTACCTTTTTTATCGGCATATAACACGCACCTTTTCCCCCTGAAAATAGGGGGTTCATGATGCATGCGTGTAATACGCTGATATAATGTTAAATCTTTTTCCTGAAATTTCCCTCTTAAAACGACTGTACGTGTTTTACGGCTGTGCGTGTTATACGCCAATAAATACGGTACTTAAGTTCTCAATCTAAATAAGAAAATAGTTTTCTCTCTCATTAAGAAATGTATCCTCTTTTTTTTTGTTTTTAGCAAACCACCAGTGGAAGTGGGAAATATGGACTCAACATTCTCAAAACCTGATCCTTTAGCATCAAAGGTATTAATATTCCTTGTTTGGCCTGTGAATACAATTTTTTTAAAGAGACCTCATCAATAATTATGCTTTCATCTTCATTTTATTTAATACCCAAAGCTGTGCCATTTATTTATAGGACCGCTGGGAAAATTTGCGCACCAACTTTTTTACTTTGCACATGGACCACCAAATTTTAGAGGGAACATAGGAGCTGACCCAGAGGTAGATTAAGACTACACGGGGCTCCTGGCTGCAATGAAATGGGGGCCCTATCCAGCCAGCGTCCCTTTATATAAAATGATTGCTAGCTGCTAATATAAGACTGTAACTAAATAGTACATTGGTTCCTTGCTCATGCTTTGTCTGTACTACGGGAATGACCTTCCCAGCCAAAAATATTAATCAACACGAAGAAATAACTGTTTGAAGTGTTTCTACTAAAATTGAGTGTAAAAAGAAAAATAAATAAAAAATTACTCCACTACTGAGAATAGATCCCGACATCGCTTGCACCACAAGCCTATACTCTTCCATACGGCCAGCAGAGCTATTAGAATGGTAAATTTTTTAAATATAAACAATATTCTATAATATGTTCTCTTATTGAACCAATCATATCAAGTTGTTCGATTATTTAGAATTTAGACTATCTGAATAACGATCAGATTGATAGATAAGATTAAATCATCGGGGGCCCATGGCTATAGCCAGCTCAGCCCCCCCCCCCCTCCCCCCTTAATCCGCCATAGAGCTGACCCATTATAAACTCATTGGTATCAAAGTTATATATCCATGTTTTTCCCATGACTAACTGCTAGGTCAAATGGGGTTTTAATTAGAACTTTCTCAGGGCTTGGTAGTCCTTTTGGCGCCCACCTCTTCTCCAAGTATCATCAGACATTTTATATTAAAAAACATGTTACAGAAAAACAAGAACCTGTTTTACCGGTGAGTTCATTCCAATAAAACAATGACATATTGACAGCTTATACAGAAGACATGATTATAACTTATCACAAAAAATACAATGTCAGTTATTCTTTTTAACTTCAGAATATTGAAAGCACTTTATCTGGTAGGAAACAACCTGGTAGCATGGAAGCTTTGAAAAATATGCTTTTTAAACTTCAGGCTGAGGAGAAGACTACACAGGAGGCAAGCAATCAAGTATGTACTTAATCAAGTTTGTCATATGTGGATTCATACTTGGGAAAACTGAATGATTGATTGAGACCAGTATTATTGGATATGGCTAAATACTGCTTATTAAAAGTTTATTGATTAAATACTAATTTGTTGAAAGAATTGAAAGAGAACACTTGTACTAATTTAGAAAAATGATTTTTCAAACTGAGGCTGAATAATTACTTTTGTTTTTTTAGCTAGGTTTTGTGTCAGTACAGTAAATTATTTTTAAAATTTTGATGATGTGATATTAGTTGCAAGAATTATGGGTAATTAAATGAGATATTGATAATTGGAGAACAAAAATGTTAAATATTTGGGAGTGCAATTGATAACAGCAAATTAGCTTTCAAATTGTTTGCACTGTACAAGACATTATTTTTGTGTTTAAAAAATAATGGGTTTCAAGTTGTTTGCAATAAATAGAATCATTGTAGCAGTTTAAAAAGTTTTCTTTGTATTATTTTATATATTCAACAACACATTTAGTGTTAAATAAAAAATCTGGCTTAGCTTTATATATTCAACAACACATTTAGTGTTAAATAAAAAATCTGGCTTACTTTTATATATTCAACACACATTTTGTGTTGAATAAACAATCTGGCTAAATTTGAGATAACATCATTTACATTTTTGATATCAGAGTGATGCTAACAGCTCAATTACCAGCCAGGACAAGATGGCCTTAATACCAGGCTTGCAAGATTATGACTTTAAACAAGAGCCAGGCGGACAATCATTAGAAAAGTAAGTTAATAAATAAACTGCATAGCGAAGTCATAAGTGCGCTCGTCTCACAAGCTTAGGGGCGAGGGATTATAGCCCACGTTAAAGTCACAATAAAAATGTTGATGAATGACTATTGCTAAAAAGTCCTCTGCTAACCTGGAAGAGAGGAGATAGGCGCCAAGGTCTACCAAGTCCCAAGGAAGTTCTAATGGAAACATTAGAACCTCCTACAACCTCTAGCTTATGAGACACACACAAAAAGTTTAATGATAAAACCAGTAAAAATTTATTAATGTTTGGTTTTCATTTAACTTACTGACTCACTCTATTTTTAGGTAAGGTTAAGTTAAATGGTTAAAAAAATAAATACTAATAAAAATGAGATGAAGAAAATTGGCACAAGTCAAACCAAATACATAATTAGAGAATACGGAGAGCCGTAGAAGCAAAGGGTAATCATAAGTCTTTAATTTACATAGCTGCTATGTTGTTTCCACTCTTTTCTCTCTACTTGACAATCTTTTACTACATTTCTAGGGCACTAGTCCACTTGAATAGACTGAAGGAACTGGTCAAATCCACATCAACAGTGCCAACATAAACAGACTGAAGGAACTAGTCTAAACCACATCAACAGTGACAACATAAACAGACTGAAGGAACTGGTCTAAACCACATCAACAGTGACAACATAAACAGACTGAAGGAACTAGTCTAATCAACATCAACAGTGACAACATAAACAGGACCGGTCATGGTATTTGCAATCAGGAATAAATTTGTGGCATTCAGTAAATGAACACTTCTGAATGAATTTGATCTCAAGTTTAACTTACGTGAATGTTGCCGACCATTAAAAATCAAAATGTATGAATGTTTTTTCTGTTCTTTAAAATGTACTAAGACATTTTGTGTAAAATATCTCCTAGGTTTCTCAAAATATGAGAAGCGACTTTGTTCCCCATCCATATATAGATAGAAAGAATAGCAGCATGTAGTTATTAAAGTTAAGAACTTATAAATGTATTTGTCATTGATGGCAAGCATCTAAAAATAATTAGAATTTCAAAGCACTTTCTCATTTACTGACATTTAATTCTTAAAATGTTAAAATTTGTTTGTTTATTTTTTTTAATTGTTCTAAAAAGCACTAATCACTGAGAATCCAAAACACAATTAAGTAACTTTTTTAATTTAAAAAAATTGAATATTTAAATTTTTCTTTACATTTTAAGTTGCAGATTTCAATAAATATTTCCAATTATATTTCAGTACATATATATTAATGTAAAACATTTTTTTTATAGATGGCTTGTCTGAATTTTGCATTATTATGTTTAATATTATATTTTGAAAATTATGTTCTGCTTAGTGCTGTTAAACCCCATAGATTTTTATATGGACAGTGAAGATTGACAGAAGGAAGAAAACGCACCTGCTAATTAAAAATTTCAAGAAACAAAATGACATTTACATTATGTTTTTGTTTTTATTTCATGCAGCAGCAAACCCAAATTTTAAGGGCATGATATGACAATGTTTACAACAGCTTAACAAGCATTGAAATACAGTAGACATCTATTACAAAGATATAACCCAAGTGAAAATTAATGTCTGTGTCTTGCTTCTGACACTCACCAGGAATTTCCTTACAAATCTTACATTGACTACAGTTTAATTGTTTTTCTTTGATTGTCTGTATAAGTATCAGTTGTTCTGTTTTGTTTGTTTTGTTTTGTTACATTTTCTAGCAATCAATCCAGATTAGACAACATTGTAATTGAAAGCACTCCTTTTAAACATTTAAATTACAAGCGTTTGTATTTTATCACAGATACTTTCCCAACATGTCATTTATTGATGTGACTGCTTAAACAAGGATGCACACATTTAATAATTTGCCAATATCAAGATTATTTTATACATTATAATCAGAGATTTGTGATATTTTGGAATTATTAATAAATACTAAATACTACTTATTTAGCTTTAATGGGTTCAATGTCCATTCATTGCACATGGCTATAATAAATTGAATGGCCTTTCAAAAATAAAATGTTACATTTTGTTGCAATGCAAATAGTGTCTTGAGTTGAACAAAGCAAAGCCTTAATTTTGTAATTCTAAAAAAAACAGTAATCTCAAAGGATTCCTGACAGATGTATATTAAATTAAAAATAACACCATATGGAAGAAGAGAGTGTTGTGTGAAGCTATTTAAATGTTTTTTGATAAATTAGTACATTTTTTCAAATAGTATTACCTATTTTCAAAAATGTAGAACAACAATATTTAACCAAAAAAATATCTAAAATTAAAATAAGAATATTTTTAACATACCATTATTAATTGCTTTAACTTAACGTGAACAATTTATCATATTTTTCAATTATCAAAATTGAATTTAAAATGTGGCAAATAACTACAAAGGTATTTTATTTCTGATCATTATTTTTTAAACCTTGAAATATAAAACTAATGAAATATGTAATTCATGTATTAAGCTTGATTAGCAATATGCATTTAAAATTTTTTTTAATTCACTGTAAAATGCATAAAACAATTTTTTTTAAAAATAATTTGAAACATGATTTTTAAAAAACTTTTTCTTTTTTCTTTAAAAAAAAAAACAAGTGCACTGATTTTTTGAAATACTCTTTCAACAGTAAATGCAATTTAAACAGGATTTAATACAATACATTCTAGTTTTAAAAACTTAAAATTACACTTACAAATAATTTTTATATAAAAATTTTTTGCGAAATATTGGCACAAGAGATTATAAAAATGTTTTGAATTTCAACAGAGTACTTTACAATTAATACAATATGAAATCGTGACCAGTGACAACAAAATTAATGCTATAGTAGAAAGCTCAAAGTTTGTTCCAGCCATCTTTACCACAACTATGTTGGTTTATTCAAATTTGTTTCTTCAAAACATAAATGAACAGATTTTGATGAGTTACTTTTTGACTAGCCATATACAAGTATATTGCATCAATTTATCTGATCTAATATTTCCATCAATATCTAAATAACTTCTAAGGGAAAAATGTCCAATTATTTTAAACTAAATCTATTAAACATACAATTGAATAATTTTTGCCCTTAGCAACTATTTTAACTCTTTTTTTTTATAAAACCATGAGCAACCCCTTTAGATATCCATGGTGTTTATTAACAAAGTCACATCTATTTGAAGGGTATGAGCTTCATTGTTTTTAATGTAAATAACACACTCAATAGCAAGATAGTTTCAATTAATGATAATGTCAATAAGAGTCAAGATTTTATTTTTAAAATACAATGGTACCTCGGTATACATCCTTAATCCGTTCCAAACTCTTGGAAGTATACCAAAAAGGACGTTTACCAAACTACCAAACCTGTTTTTACTATAAGAAATGGAGGGAAAATAATTATTCCGTTCCCATAAAAAAAAAATTATATTGTTATTTTTACATATTTATTTTTATGCATTTATTGACGTGACTGTATAAAATAATTTAAACATTGCGTAATACTAAAATACATAAATATAAAGAACTTTAACTATTTTTCTTTCCTGTTATCCAGATTAAAAGCAATTTTTCAACATGCTCTAATGTCCCTGATCTTTGTTTTGTAAATTGATTTCACCCCATTTGTACTTTAAATAGAGTCTTTGTTATTTCACTATCATACAAATCACTTCAATTAAGTCCAGGATGTGCACGCCCATTTCATCTTAAATAATTCTTTTTTTCAACACCATAGTGATCCTTACCATTTTTTTTCATTGCTTAGCTCCTCTCTTAGAATTTACGGTAAGTGAATTTAATATAACATTTTTTTAGAAAAATGCAAAATCATGTGGCAATTTAGCAATTTAAAATTTTAGCGCTATTCATCCACTGTATGGTAGCAACTACTGTACCGAAACACTTAGTATAAAATGATTTCATGCA
>MUZC01001850.1:0-15751 GCA_002072015.1 Radix auricularia | reverse complement strand
GGGGGGGAATGGGGTTGAAACTTTGTGATGTCATATTTCAGGGGGTAACTTTCTGTGACGAGGAGGGAAGGGGTATTAACCAAAATCGCATGGCATCATTTATGGATAACCCCACACTAGTTCTAGCATGCGGACCGTATTCCAAAAATAGTTTTAATCGGAAACAAAGGTTGTATACCATTAATAATACCAAGCAAAATGTTTCGTGTCAAAACAGAACATACGCAAAGTTGGGCCTATACCAAAGCTGACGTATACCAAGGTACCACTGTATATAATTACACGTATACCAAGGTACCACTGAATACAATTACAATGAAATAAATGTAAGATCTACTGGCTAATTCTCTCCTCTCTGAAAAAATAACTCATGTTTTATCCTCCAACCCAAAAAGAATTAAAGTAATAAGTCAAATTTGAAGAAGGCATCTGCAGAAAAAATAATGTGCAATGAAATTTAACAACAAATCAAATAAGGCATTGGGATTGATAGAAAATCAATTAGCAAATTCTGGTCCCTTGATACATCAACATTTTGTCCCAAAAAAAATTAAGTCAAATAAAAACCACATTTTTCAAAGCTGATTTAGCATTGCAACATTGGTTTTATTACTCATGATAACAAAAATCTCAATGGTCCCTACAAAATGAAAAAAAAAACAGGAAAATTTGTTGATTTTCTGTGCTTAAAACAATTCATTTCCAACAAACCTGTTATTGGTCACGTTACGTCCGAAACATTGATCGCAATATAATTACATTTAATAAAATTAATGTGTATTTTTAATAGAAATTTTTAACAAATGAAATAAACAGTTCCTATAGCAGGCAGCCTTAAAAAACCTGAAATTGACAATAAAATTTCTTTCTAAATATTTTGCAGTAAAACTAAAATTTAAAGTCAAATCAAATTCATTAAAATATTTAAGACATTAATTCCTGAACTGCATGTTCAAATTGAAAGCAGTTTTAAACTAAAGATTTTAAAAAAAACAATATTCATTTGTGATGTAAAGTTACATTTTACAATTTGAATAAAATTCACACAACTTTTAATTCTATACTAAAGTTATTATATTAGATCTATGATGTTTAAACTTACAAAGCATTAACCCATTATCTTATGTTTTAGTCTAAGACACAATTGACATGACCTTGTTTAGTGATAAACTAAGATACAACACATTCAAGTTCATTATGATCTTTTTAAAGCAATGGAAAAGTTTGTGTATAAAATTTGACAGATTCTTGGTTAAAAAGCCAAGATATTTGATTGATTTGTCCGGCACAGATGGTGTACAGTGTGTTATTATCCCTTTGATGCAAAAAAAAAACCTTGATACTAAAGACTTATCACTATTTTCATAACACATGTTCTACTTGACCTATCAAGTTTCAAGTGTAGTGTAAATTAACTAAAACTTAAAATGAAAAAATGTCTCACCTTTATAAAAATCACCAACATAGTTTCATTTAAGTTACAAAAATAGAACATGTCAAACGTTTGTAATTTAACTTTCAACAACTATAGTTGTGAATTATTAATTTCTGATGCAATTACTAAGACCCACTAATCTATAAATCAAAGTGCTTCCCTGAACAATAAATTGACCTTGACTCTAGCATCAGTAAAAAGGACTTGATGTCAAATGCAGGCACCACTATCAAAGGCTAGAGGGAAAATAAACTATCATTAAGTCAACTACTAGATTGCTACGGAGAAGAAAAAAACAAATAAAATAAGCTGTTGTACAAACCAAACATATGACACACAACAGAATCTTAAATAATAAACATTAAATTTACAGAAAGAGAAATATTAACATTGGCAAGATATACAAATATTAATAACCTTTAAAAGGACTAGTAAAGTTATAGCAATATCAATATTTAAATAATTCTTTTAAAGGCAAAAAATAAATCATTTACAGTGGATATAGAATATTGGCCAGCCAAGTCAACTAAAAAAAAGTCAGCTTCTAGGATGGGATTAAATTCATCATCCAAAATTGTAAAAACTCAAAAAGAAAATGATATTTTGACAAAAGCTGGGCTTAGCAGATTCATATTCTCTAGGTAAACACAGCAAATGGTATTATGTCGATCATTCTATAGTAATTGGCACAACTAAGATGATCTGGATGACAAGAATATATATTCTGCACTAAATATATGAAACTGCTATGAAATGTGGTTGTTAACATGCTAAGCTGCTTACTTAGTTAAGTACAAGTGCTGGATCATTTCTTAATAAAGGACCTGAACTATTATTTACCAAAGACAAATTTAGTAAATATATGTGAGCCATTTAAAAAAATTAACCAAGGAGCCAATTCACTAACAAAAAATAATATGTCAGTCTTTCAAATTTAAAAACTACTCATTGTCCAATTCCAAAGTAGTCATTTACCTAGGTCTGTGAGTGATAGCTTTATTTAAAGTTTTGATACAAAACAAATTTAGCAGATGAAAAGAAAAAAGATTTTAGGATCTTTTATCTGTGCTAATTTATTTGTTTTCATTTTTTTGTAATTTCACGTTATATAATACGTTTTCCTTTTTTTAAAAAAAATGATAATCAGCTGTGTTAATTATTGCAGTGAATGAAGTACAATATACATAAAGCATGGAAAAATTGTAATCAACCATGAGCAGTATGCTAAAATAAGTTCAATATAATTGGCTTAAAATGTAGGTTTGATTTGTTAAGGTGATGAAGTTATGATAGTTTTAGAACACAAGGTTCATATCTAACTACATAGTTGATTGCTTAGTTAATGAGAGGAACTACTTTTATACTAAAATAATAAATATATGTTATTATAGCAAACTTTTCAAGAGTGATAATAAAAATTATAATAGCAAACTTCATTTTGTAAACAAAATTTGTATTTGAATTCTTAAAGCAATTTATTGCGCTTATATACAGTGTATATAATACATAAATAAAAGCATAGAATTTTCCCCAAGGATATATCCATATGTGAGTGTATGGGTTGTTTTTTTTACTTAAGTTAAAAAACAGAGATGAAACATTATTATAAAAAATCAATAATGAAATGGATCTTTAACCATTAAATTAAAGGTTGGGCTGTTAAAAATCTATAATATCATTGCAAAACTAGTATATCATTTTCTTGATCATATTTCTCAGTGGATAAATATACAATTGTTGTTCTTAATCTCCATCCTAGAATTAGTTAATAATCAAGAAAATGTTTCATTAGTTAAAAATCAGAAAGCATGAACAAATTTAATCTGCAAGATCCAATAAACTTCAGCCCTTTACAAAGTTCTTGACCCATACTTACTTCAAAACATTATTACAAACAATTCTTTAGTGATGACGTCCCACAAATTTTTGATAATGAAACAAAAGCGTATCAGTCAATTAATTTTACATAGTAACTTTAAACATACTCCACACTGGTGAGAATGTGTTCAGCCAATGAAATAAAAAATCTTCAATAAACAAAACGCTTATTCAGCACATGAATATAAAGATTGAAGCATTCATACAGAAAGCTGACAGCACTATCAGGGTCTTTAAAAATTGGGAAAAAGGTTTATTAAAAATATTTATGGATTTTAAAGATTTTAATTCAGAAAAAAAGGTATGAATTTGAATTTAATGAGCTCTATAATTCACTCATTTTTTGTTTTCACCAAATATTAAGTTCTTAGGTGGGAAATAGTAAGAAAATATCTTTTGATCAGACATTTAATCAGCTTAAATATTTACTAAGCTTACTACTGATAACTTTTTCTGTAAGTTACATCAAATCTTAGATCTTTTCAATTTAGTGCACCAAATGAATATGTGTCATTCAATTGGCATGCCTAGTAACTTATAATTATAAGTCCACCATGTGGGAGGGAAATTTAATATTTGTAATTACAATTTTGGTCTAACATGTCAATGAAAATCTCTGTATGTGCCAAGTCTGGCATGTATGCCACAAGCAGCATATTTTTGACAGCTTACTAATAGCTTGATCAATGGTTTAATTCATGGTTACTCATCATAATGATATAGTTAATATTTAGCTCAAGTTCCTACAATAAGTTATTTCATATTTTAAAATATCCTGTGAAAATGTTTATAACAAAATCTGTACAATCCACCAATTGGTCAGCGGATTAAATCCACTGTTATCGGTAATGAATAATACACTTTAAAATAATACATGATACTGATTTAACATGACATAACAGGTAACAGACAAGATGAAAGACATAAATTACTCAATGACTTCAATCATGTTTATGATTTGATCTCTGGTCATGTTCTTGTGGTGTGAGCGTACATGACTGCGCATGTTGTCCATGCGGGTACCTTTTTTACCACAAAATTTACATGAAAATAAACGACTGGGTGAGTGCACTGTGCGTACATGCTTAGTCAGGTCTCCTCTTTTGAAAAATGCACTGCCGCAAACTTCACAGGCATGTGCTTTCTCATCTTTGTGGGTTCGCTTGTGAGCACTACACTGTGACTGAGTGTAGAAAGCCTTGCTACAAATGTCACAACGAAAAGTCAGTTTCTCTGGGTCTAAGGTGTGCAGCTGCTCATGGAGCTGTAGTGACATGGCGTCGGGGAAACCCGCACGGCAGTATTCACAAAAATGGCAGCAGGCGTGAGCAGCAACATAATGCAAGCGCAACTGTTTGACAGACTTAAAGGATTTCAAACAATGACTGCACTTGAGGTTAGTGGAGGAGGCGTCATGCCTTGTCATGTGTTTGCTGTATTCTACGTGTGTCTTGAATGTCAGGCAGCATGGCTTGCAGGAGTAAGTGCAAGATGTGTCCTTGTGCTGACTTTCTACATGCTGGTCAAGGGCTTCACTCAGGGCAAATTTCTCCCCACAAACTTGGCATCCTATCAAAGGGTAAAACTGGGATGGAATACCTAAGAAATTTTCTTGTGGTAGAGACGTCATGTCAGTATTACTTCTTGAAGTTGATGTGGCTAAAGTATAGTCAAAACTTTCCTCAGATTCAAACTTGACATTTGAACTTGAAGCGGCCTCATCAGTTTCTTGTGGTTTTGTGGGTGAGTGTTTAGGGGACTGGGGTTGTTGTGGAAGTTTCATGCCAGTCGATTCTTCCTGTGTCTGGCTATTGTAACTTGTTTGAAGTGAGGCGGGGAAGGACTGGGAAAAATCTGTAACAACAGGTGCTGGAGCTGATGCAGCTGCAGAGCTTGAAACATTTGCCGTTGATGATGGCAAAGGAAAACTGGTCTCTGGTCCATGAGATGCTTCCATGTGCAGTATCAGCATGTTGCCAGTCAGTGTTCCAGACTGACATACAGAACATGACCGCTCAAAAGCCACCCTGTGTTTCTCCATGTGCCTCATAAGAAGTTCCACAGTCATTGACTTAATCCCACAAAGAACACACAAGTGAGATTCTGGTCTTAATTCACCTTCTTCATATTCAGCATCTGCTTGACTGGTCACATGTTCTTCAGCTAGCATGCGCAAGTACTGTGAAGACATTTTGTCAGCTGTTGTGGCCGTATCATCAGTGCCCTCTCTGGCACTCTTTTTGGCTTGCTCCAGAGCAGCAGCTGCCAGCATAGCTGCCTCTGTTGCAGCAGAAGCAGACTGAGCTTGTCTGTACAGCTTCTCAGTTTCCTCTGAATGCTGTGTGTAATCTCGAGTTTGTGCCAACTCTCGCTGGGCGACGTACTCCCACCTCAAGCGCTCCGTGTCTCGTTGGTACTGCTGCATCTGTTGCTGGAGGTAGGATTTCTCCATGATGCTGCGCTGGTAAGCCACCATTTGCCACTGCTGCTGTTGCCTGGCCAGCTCTTCCAAATCTTGTTGTCTGAACATCCCTACATTAGGATCTCTCATTTGGAACATAGCTAATTGTGCCATCTGACTTTCTGTCATCCCATTGTTGTAACTGCTATCATCTTCGTCCACAATTATTGGGCCAGTCGCTGAAAGGTGAGTAAAATAAGATGTTGGTGACAGCCAATTGTTGCAAGCATTTTTTTTTAATTAAATTAATGCGATTCTAAAAAATTTGTGAAATATTTTATTAATGTACAAAAATTAAACGTAAAAGCTATTGATAAATAATAATTACTTAGCCTCATTTTATGTCAATTAACGTTAATATCATATAATTCATTTATATTTTATGATATTGATACTATGATATAGATGGTGAATTAAAGGTTTACCCGTATGAGGAAGTAGTTGAAGTCCCCCTGTGCCACCTTCATCCAGACTAGTAGCGGATGTCCCAACTTTGTCATCTACTTTCATTCCATCATCCTCCCCATCGGTTGAGGATGCTGTTTTCCTTCTTTTCCGAGGTGACTTTTTTCCGTGGAGCTCCATCTGCTCATGATCTTTGTATTCTAGCTTCCTTTTAAATTCATCAACCTGCCCGACAGGTAGGAAGCAAATATCTTCTCCACTAGCATCCACCTCTGCTTTGTGTTGATTCTCTACTGGTAACATTGCATGGGGATGGAAAGTCATGGGTAGTTCTGGATCTCCCTCATCCTCAGACTCACTTTCTCCATCACTTGACTTGTCATAGGAATCACTCTCACACTTACTATCATTAAGCTTGTCATCTGAACCATCAGAGTATTTGTTTTTAAGATCGTCATAGCTGGTGTCAATTTTGTTGGGCTCTACAGTTATTCCTTGCACATGTTTGTCAGATTCCTTAATAACTGGATCCAGATTGATGATTTCATTGGCAAGACTTGAGGACACAGATTCAGCAGTGTGGGGCTGGTATTCTTCTTTCTTGACCACGTATCTATCCATGCTCTCTTCAAGCTTCATCTCTCCCATGTCTTTGTAACGTTGTTGATGATCCTCCCGATCATCAGCCCTCTGAGCTATTTCATTTAGCTTAATGACAAAACTTTCATCTTTATTAACTACCAGAGATAGGTTGCCTTCTAGGCTGACTGAAATTATTCGTGTTCCTTGAGCCGTTTCATAGAGCTCTAAAACAGCGTCGTAAAAGGACCGTCGGAGAAACTTCTCCATGACAAGTTTGCTGTACTGATATTTAGACATCTTGAGATAGTTGGGCTTGACTCAGTTAAGTGGAGGCTAGAGAAGAAAAGTACTACAGATTAATATTTTTAAATGGCAGAATAAAACAAAAACTAATTATTTTAACTGAAGGTGAGCTAGTTTTCTTCTCTTTTTTTTCTTTTGGTGCAATATTAAGATAGATTAGTATGTAATAAATTATTTTAAAAAACAACCTGTAAAATCAAAGTTTTTGACTTTAAATCCTTTATATATGAGAAAGAACTAAAAGTATTGATTACATTCAAAACAAACATTTACAGACTGAAATTAATTAAAATACAGCATATATTTTACGACCAGTCGTAGCAGCAGACAACTCAAAAAGGTTGTTGCTAGTGTTACGACTTGTTGTAGCACTAGCAAAGTCTCGTCGAATTGTCTGCCGTTTCTTGGTCCTAGCAGCAGACACTTCGTAATGTTAATTAGACTAATGCCAGACAAATCAGACTATACTTTTTATGGCAATCCTCCGAATCCCGGTCCAAAATTATTTTACGCTAATAAGGGGAAGTAACCGGATAGTACATGAAAGTATGTTAACTCTTAAAGTCGCAAAGCGTCGTAATGCGTCTCTTCCCGCTATCCCTAAAGCGTCGTAATGCGTCCCTAGATACAAATCTCGTTAGAAATGAGATCTCGGAAAGTAAAAACTCTTCAATGCTTGAAAAACGATGTATTTGACTTCCGGCAATGGCGGCCGTTGCCGGCACTAGTGTTATCGCTCGATTCGCGATGTTTTTCGGTAGTTTTAACGTTTTTTTTTTCGAAGATACGTTTTTGTTTTTCGTTTATTACTAAAATAATAGTAATAAACTACAGGTAAATATTGTTTCAAACTCAGTACGGTCTTTTGGATGCGTAAAATAGCCATTCTTAGCCTTAAAAATGAAGTCAGTATGACAATAAGATTATAAATGGATTTTACGAAAAAAATTTAATTTCATAATCGGTTTATCGTAATACGGGAAATCCTTACGGGACTGAGGCGGAAGTTTATTGAAAACCTTCTAGTACTTTAAGAGTTAATTATATCTTATTAATTGATAAAAATAGACAAGTGATACATATTGTTCGATAACCATTCATTAAAGGCAAGCGTTATTCGCACGGTTTTGACGTCATAACCGTGCCGATAATTTTGAAAATTATTCGCACGGTTTTGAAATACTAATCTACACTTACTAACTACAAAGTTTAATAACCAATATATGTAATGTATTAGTATAGTTGATATTTAAGTTTTAGGACACTGACTACTGTTAATTGATTGAATTGTTGTTTCATTGAGTCAAATAAATATTATTAGACCTAATAGCCTGCGCAAATAAAACAAATATAAATTAGTGTCACTGAAGTCACTCTGACTGTGACTCAATGAGTCAATGGCTACAAATTATGAAGATGACAATGATTATGAGAATTTGAACAAAAAATATCCAACATTATTCGCACGGTAAACTAATTTTGGTGTCACTGATATTGATAGTAATAGTATTTGAGCAAGAATCTGAGTCTGAGCGGACCTGCATACCGCCGTTCGCTAATTAATTATTTATGATTTATAATTAATCATTAATTAATTAAAGTGAAAGACTTTATGGTGGTAAAGCATCATTTTTTTAAAAATTATTAAAAAGTGAGAGTCCGTACTCTGTTCTGTACTGTAAGTAAGACTGAGTATAAGCATAACAGTAATGAGTAACTTCAGTAACAGTGACTCACTTAGTAAAGACTTAGTATAGATAATAAAGGCTTTGGTTGGGGGGTATATAAAAATAATTGTCCCTGGAAAAAAGCCTGCTTGAGTGTTCGCAAGCATCGTCACTGTGGTTGTAAAACAAAAACCAACAAAAAAACAACAACAGAAAAGAAAAATAAAGACTGTATCAGGATTCGATCCGCTAACCAATATTGTCACTCTCTTTAGCTGACTAACCATTAGTCTAGAGAAGCTTATGAGAACGTACAATTATTTAAAGTTATGTCTAATTATTGATTAGACATCAATCCATTTTTATGGCAGCGCTACTTTAAAATTTCAGTAATAATTAAATAGTAACTAGCATTAGTACTATAAACATATAAATATTAGTACTAATAACATATAACTGCACAATTAAGCCTAAATCGAGTGAAATCGGCTATTATTTTGTTTTTCAATGTGATCAGCCGCTGGGAGTACGCATGCGCGACAACCAGTGCCAATAATTTTATAAATTATACGCACTGGCAAAAACATGCAAATAATCACTTTGAATCCAAAATGTTTAAATTAAAAGATCATCTCTAAAACCTATTTACAAAGCATTCCTAGGCCAATTTAATCCTAAGAAACTATAGCTAAGTAATAAGTAACGAAGCCTCTGACTCTGTCTAAAAACTAAGCCCCTTCCCTTAGAAGCCTTAGTAGTTAGTAGTATTAAGTATCAGTATCATCATCACTTGTACTTGTACTAGTTAGTATCAAGTATCAGTAAGTTAGTACGTATGTCAAATCCAAGTGACAGTGTCATAGTCATAGTGAACTCTTAGTAGTCTTAGTCTCTTACTCTTAGTATTCTTAATTATGTTTAAATTCATCTTTTAAGTCATATTCATACTCCCTCGTGTCTAACTTGACTAAGTCTACGCGAAAGTGTCTCACAGTGAGTTGTGTTAGTCTACACTCGTACACCACACTACTACTACTACAACTATACAATATACATTCAGTCAGTATTTATTACTATTTAGTATTTACAGTTACAGTATTTAGAGTAAATTTAGACGGCAGACGGTTCGGGGGCTAAGCCTTAATTCTAATTAGCTTAAACTTACTTTGAATAATATCAAATATCTCAAAAACACCAAAAAAGGTATCCTATACATTTACTTATTCATGGCATCATACGAATAACATCAAAATTGTATACAGATTTAAATCTTAACTTCTTTGTCTATGCTATGCAATATATTTGCCAATTAGATTCATCTCGACAGCCATTTTGAATTTATTTTCATTACTGATTGACCTCCCTTGAGAGTAGAAACAAAGAAGGAATAAAGCCTTTAAATAAAATACGGGTTTAAATTATTTTGACCTCATCTTAATGCGAACAAACGCGTTATTATGGACATTTTTGTATATAAACATAATATATAATGGAGGAAACCCGAAACACAATTTTAAAAATATTAATTAAAAAGGAGACATGTTATAAATAAGCATAGGACCATGGTTGCCAATTCAATAAAATAACATTTTCATTTACTGACAAATATAAGAACTCTCACTCTCAAGAAAATTTACGGACAAAAACAATTGTTTACGGACACATTTAATATAAAATGTTGGACTTAAAACAAACGAATATGAAGCATAATCCAAGCATTGTAGCTAAAAAATGTAAAGTATGAGCACGTCTCTATTACCATGCTCATATTTCAATTTCATATCTTATAACGTTAGTTTATTGAATGACATTCATCATGATCATCAGTGACAGCGTTTAATTTCTCCTTCTTATGATCATTCATTTTCATAGAAACATCTACACTATCGATCATTGTGAGGGTGATCTTTCCCAGTCCATTTCTCACAGTCAGTAAACTTTCCAACATTGGAGTAGACAATTTGGTTTTCAACAAAAACCTAACAGCAGAGGACCCCCCCCCCCCCCCCGTTCTACTTCTGCTCAGGGTTGCCAACCGTCCGTAAAAACACGGGATAGTCCGTAAAAATTTATCGTAAAATTGCCTGTCCGTAAAATTCCGTAAACAAAAATTTAAGAAGTCCGTAAAAGAAATTGACAAAGCATGGAATCTCATTGTTGAAAAAAATCAGTAAATCATTTTTGTGATATCTATTTTCTTGATTCAAAATTTAATTTTTAAATCGTTTTAATAACATCCCGCGCTTTATTAATAAACTGTAAGTTAATGTAAGAGCTTTCTGTACTGCTAGGAAAGTACAAACGTTAAATAACCCCATCACGCGATAAAATATTCATTGTTTATCAAACTAAACTTCAGCTGCAAAAGTTAGATGATCCATCGAATGTTGAAATGTTTTATGTTGATGTTCTTGCATTTTATACCAATACAGTCGGTGCAATCCAGAAAAGAATGCCTATTAGCAACAGAGTGCCGAAGCTCGTGTCAGTACTAAAACTAAAACCCAGTGGCGTCGCTAGGGGGGTGCGGAGGGGGCGGGCTGCCCCGGGTGACACCATCAGGGGGGTGACACCAGACAGTAAAATTCTATATATTCCCGTTATTTGGCACTGGAAAACTCGGAGGAGTTCTATGGGTTAAATCATGATGGGGTGACACCAGGAGCTACCGCCCCGGGTGACACCATCAGCTACCGCCCCGGGTGACACCAACCCTAGTGACGCATCTGCTAAAACCCACTAACAGAATATCGGTGGAACAGCCAGAAATTTTGGAAGTGGCCCAGCTTTTTCCATTAATTGTGTCTCCTGCAAATTTTGATTGCTTAGAGGCCGAGTTTATTGATTACAAATTTGCGGATTAAAACAGTCAAGGCCGACGGAGGTTATGATGCTTTCTGACATCAAGTGGCAAGTGGTACAAATGACTAGAAATATCGAAACAAAATAGTAAGCTACAGATTTCCGCTACTTTCGAAGTTTGCACATGGAACAGCAGAAGCAGAATGCGTTTTTTCTGCTGTTATTTTATTGAAAACAAACTTGAGAAACAAATTGTCTACTTGACTCCAATGTTGGCATTGTTGGAGAGTTACTGACCATGAGAAATGGACTGGGGAAAATTACACCCACAATGATCGACAATTTATGTGTTTCTATGTATGATCATCAGCAGGAAGAATTAAACAGTCACTGATGATGAATGTCATACAATAAACTAACGTTATTAAACATGAACGAAGATGTGCTCATATGGATACTTGATATTTTTAAGCTAAAATGCTGGCATAATGCTTCATACTAGTTCGTTTTAAGGTCAACATTTTATGTTAAATATGTCCGTAAAAAATTGTTCTTGTCCGTAAATTTTGTAGAGAATTCTTATATTTGTCCGTAAATGTTATTTTATTGAGTTTGCAACCCTGCTTCTGCTGTTCCCCGGGAAAGCGCCAACATTATTTGTTCAAACTTCGAAAAGTAATGGAAATCTGTACTCTTTGTTTTCGATATTTCTAGTCATTTGTCCAATATGATGCCAGTAAGCATCATAACCTCCGCCAGCCTTGACATTGCTTAAATCCATGACTTGGCAGTCAATAAACTCGGCTCTAAACAATCAAAATTTGCTGGAGAAAGAATTTGTGGAAAAGGCTGGACCAGTTCCAAAATTTCTGACTGTTCCACGGATATTATGTTAGTGGGTTTTAGTACTGACATGAGCTTCAGGGTTTCAGCACACTGTTGCTAATAGGCACTTTTTTCTGGATTCCACCGACTACATTGGTATAAAATGCAAGAATATCAACATAAACATTTTTCAACAGTCGATGGATCATCTACTTTTTGCAGCTGCAGTTTAATTTGATAACCAAGGAATATTTTATCGCGTGATTTAAAGTTTGTACTTTCCTAGCTGTCTAGAAAGTATTACAGTTTATTAATAGAGCGCAGGATGCCACTAAAACAATTTAAAAATTAAAATTTGAATCAAGAAAATACATATCACAAACATGATTACCCTAATTTTTTAAACATTGAGATTCCCCGTTTTGTCATTTTTTTAAACGGACGTCTTAAATTTTTTACTGAATTTTACGGACAGGCAATTTTTATGACAAATCATTACGGACTGTCCATAAATTTACTTAGGGTTGGCAACCCCACAAAGGACGCAGCTATAGTCTGGTTAAGAATAACTAAAATGTAAGTATAGGATAAGATCATAATATAGATTTTATATTTATAGATATATAAATAATATATTTACACCCATACACAGGGCACACGGTGATTAGACTTGAGTCACGCTCTTCTATTGCCATAAATATAAATTTTAAGTGTATTAAAATATATGTATTTTATTAATTATTTATATAGTTGAACAAATAAAAATTTATGTTGCCCAATTAATATTCTCACATCAGTCAGAGGTAAGTATAAAACTGATTTTCTGAGATGGTTAAAATTTATTTAATGTTTCCAGTCATCAAAGTTTGTTGGCGCCCAATGTTACCTCTGAGGTTGTTGGTCCGTGTGCAAATTTAAAGAAAAAACAAATCAACAACAGAAACTCGTGTTCAAAGTTCCTCAGCATTCACTTTTTGTGCAATATTTTTAAAAATTTGATGCGCGGTGACACTAAACTGCTGCGCGATGTCTGTCAGATATCTGCGCAGCAGCGCAGCTTAAAAGGGACATTGGTGGTGCCCCCTGCGTTTTATAACAAAATCCTTTCATCTGTTTGTCTTTTATTGATATTGAGTTGAACATCCCAACAGGGCCGCCGCCAGGGGATGAATTCTGGAATTTATTCCGGGACCCCAACGGGAGGGGGCCCCACCAGCCACGCTTGATTTTTTTTTAAATTCTGATGATGTGAGCCTAGATGTAGGCCTATACTCAGACAACTTTTCAAGTGACATGTAACCAAAAAAGTTAAAACATTTAGCTTACAACGAAAATTGACGGGAAAAGTTTTCTGCACAATGAACGGTTGGCTAAAGGTGTTCTTCGTAATTTCGTGTTTTACGTCACAGTTTTCTAAAAAATAATATATATTAGGTAAATTTTAGTCATCAAATATGTCACATACATTATGTTTTCCGGTCCTCTCTCACTTATTTGAGTACATGTAAATATTGGATTTTTCCCCTTCACTTTTACGACCCGGTAAGCTGTGAATATCTTATTCTAAACCAAACTTAATACTAAGTTTAGTATAATTGATAGTTTTTCTAGTTATATTATTTTTTAAAGTTATGCTTTCTTAGATCTTTGCACCAGTCCTATTCTTTATTTCAACTTAACTATTTACTGAATATAAATGTCTTCAAATAAATAAATAAAACTCTTAATAAGAAACAATTTTATTATCATTATGTCATTAAATTGGCCTGTTAAAGTAAGTTTAGCGTAAATTATATAATACTAGTAACAAAGCCCGTCCAAGGATAGGAATAAGAGTAGGGTGACATGAAAAGTCTTCTGACGTAGCTCCAGCGAACTGCAATGTGCCCTGCATATTTTCATGTATGGAACTGCCTGATGATGGTGAGTAGGTATGTGGGAAAACCGATTTTTTTTTCTTCAGAATTTGGAATAGCCCGTTGCGACTCACTAAATCAAAGGCTTTTGTAAGAGCCACAAAGGCAATTTATAGTGGCATCTGCTGCTCTCTGCTATTTTTCCTGGAGCTGCCGTATGGAGAACACCAAGGTTGACTGACCAGCGCGGAAAACGAACTAAGATTATGAATAAAATTGGGATGCTAAACTCTCTACTCGCGTTAGTATGTCACGGGCAAAGGGCTTTCCGAAAATACTAAGGAGTGAGATGCCGCGATAGTTATTGCAGTCACTCCTATCGCCCTTGTTCTTATAAAATGACAGTATATTTGCACCCTTTAGGTCCTGGGGGATGTAGCCCTGTTCCCAGCAGAGGGTAAAAAGCTCTTGCAAAGGTTGTAGTGGATCTGTCTTGCCACTAATAGCTCTTTAGAGCTTCTGGTGGTATACAATCATTCCCATGGGTTTTTCCACAAGTATAGGCAGTCTATTGCTTTGCTAAGCTGTTCCTGTGTGGGCACGACATCAAGTTCTTCCATGGGCGGCATATCGGGTATGTCATCTAGAACGGTTCTTCAGACTGTGATAACTGTTGCATACAGTCATACAGTTCCAGATAATGCTCAGCCCACCCTTTTAGCTGAGCTGCCTTGTCTTGGATAATTTCTCCACTCTTGGACTTTAGGGGGGCAACTCTGGAAGTCAATGGGACAGTTTCTTTCTTTTTTTTTTTTTCATACATGGCTTTAGCATTCCCTACGTCTGCAGCTGACTGTATGCTGGAGCAGAGGTATTGGAGCATTGACGTGCATGCAACTTTTTGGGCATGCGTGTGACTTGGCTGCTTTTAAGGTATGCAGTCTGTCGGGTGTAGGCTTTTTTCTTGTTGGACAAAAGAGCTTTTCTTTTGGCTCCAGTAACAGGTTTCATCTCGTCCCAATGTGCATCAAACCAATCCGTGTTTGTGTGGGATTTTTTTTTTTACCAAAGGGGCCCACACGTACCTACTATTCAGGGGCCCCAAAATTTCTAGCGGCGGCCCTGCCGATAGTCTTAATAATCGAAAAGCTTTACTTGAATGGTTCACTAAGAGAACATATTATAGAATATTGTTTATATTTTCAAAATTTACCATTTTTCACCAGCTCTGCTGGTCACGAGGAAGAGTTAAGGCTTGTGGTGCAAGCGATGTTATTGTAAGGCTCGATTCCTAGTGGTGAAATTTTTTTAAATTTTTTTTTTCTTTATTTACACATTCAATTTTAATGATTAAAAAAAATAATAAACTGGCATAAACTGCAAACAGTTATTTTTCGTGCTCGTTTTTTCTTTCTCAAAAAATGAAAATATAGACGAAAACTCATAATTATTTTGGGTTTGAGATTAACAGAGGGTGTGGTTTTGCGCGCCGTAAGAAAAACAATTAAGTGGCGTCATGAAGCTTTTATTATATTAA
>MUZC01001849.1:21605-35494 GCA_002072015.1 Radix auricularia | reverse complement strand
TCTTTCTATAACTTATTTAGTTCTGCCCAAATAACAATAAAAAGCATCAATAACAGAAGCCATTTTTCTTCTGTTTGCTATTGCAAGGAGAGACTGGATTGCATGTGAATTGTTTTTTGGCTCGCCTGGCTTTTTCCCGCTTTTACTATAAACACCAACTGCGCGAGGGATTAGGCGCGGTTTTCTGGCGCGAATAACCAGATCACGGCAACCCGCCTACCCGCCGCCTCTATAAACGTACCCTTACACTCAGCGATTATGAGTTCGAGCTTATTTTTTAATTCTGTTCTAGTCCTCGGGTGTTTTTCTCCCACAAAAACCTCGACTGTATTCAATGCAATCAGTTCAGGTCTACATTGTTAGGGCAGAAAACCCTTGGCAAAAATTGTGTCCACGCTCCATTCGTGATTACCAATTTCTGTACCAGAGACAGTGTAGAACTCGCAGTTAACGAACATGATTGTGTTTAACTCCCAAATGCGTTAGCTTCTTTTTCCAATTCAATCTTATCCCACAGATCTTCAACACTGTGTCATAATTGAGTGCAAAAATACAAATTGTGAAAAATGAAATAATGTTTTGTCTGTGAACGATAAGTGCCAGTTATGAAGCATATGATTTGGTCTGTTAAGGAATACATTGGAAATAGGTTTTCGTTTTTTTACTTTTACAACCTGAATATTTCAACACGGATTTGGTTTATCTAAAAATACATAAACCTATTGAAAAAATGTTGCATAAGTTATAACATTATAGAAACCAACTCTTTCTAAATGGTCATTTAATCAACATGTCCAAACCTACTGTTTATTTACTTCTATTCGTTGTTTACCAATACTCTATTCGAGGACCTATATTTTCATTTTTTTAAAGGTGAAAAAAGGCTATGAATTAAGGGATCCAAACAAGCATTTAAAGGGAACACTAAAATTAGTAGTCACGTGAACCAGTAAGGACTGGTCTGATAGCCACGGGTAAGAGTCGGGACTGGTCTGATAGCCACGGGTAAGAGTCGGGACTGGTCTGATAGCCACGGGTAAGAGTCGGGACTGGTCTTAAAACCACGGGTACCAGTTGTATCATGTGTAGATGACAGGATGCTATAGTCTCATGTGTAAATGACAGGACAACAATATGTCATGTGAAGATGACAGAGCATCATTGTGTCATGTGAAGATGACAGGACGTTATAGTCTCATGTGTAGATGACAGGATGGTATAGTCTCATATTTAGATGACAGGACATCATTGTGTCATATATAGATGACAGGACGTTAGTCTCATATGTAGATGACAGGACATCATTCTGTCATGTGAAGATGACAGGATTTTATAGTCTCATGTGAAGATGACAGGACATCATTGCGTCAAGTAAAGATGACAGGATGTTATAGTCTCATGTCAAGATGACAGGACGTAATAGTCTAATTTTGAAGATGACATGGCGTTAAAATCTCTTGTACTTATGTCTTAATTTGAAAACTATCTCATGAAATTTTTTATGAAGTTTATATTATGTTGTACTCACGTGTAAATATGAGGCTGTGATGCTGACTCATCACGAGATGGTATGATGGAACAACTTCATGCTAAGATGGTATGATGGTAAAGTCTAATGTAACTATAAAAACGTTGTGCTGTCTCACAACCAGACGTCATGATGGTTTATTGTGTAGATGGCATGGTCCTAAATTCTCGTGTAAATATTATAATGTTGGTATGACTCATCACCAGTTGGTATGATGGTATAGCTTCATGTTCGTATGGATTAATAAAAAAAAGTCTCCAAATAAGAGAATGAAATGATGCTCTAATCTTGGGGCAAACCGGCAGAGATGCTCATCGTAAGCCATATCTTCGCATGATTCTTTTGTGCCTCAGTCCTAATCTCTGGCAACCGCTCTGTACCTCCACTTTTTTCATAACACTCATAATCCTAGTAGTCTAACACTGACTACCTAACATCTCTTTGGATATTATTTTTATTTCAGTATGTCTAGAATCATCGATTACCGGCTAGTATCATCATTACCGGCTAGTATCATCATTGCCAGCTAGTATCATCATTGCCAGCTAGTATCATCATTGCCAGCTAGTATCATCATTACCGGCTAGTATCATCATTGCCAGCTAGTATCATCATTGCCAGCTAGTATCATCATTGCCGGCTAGTATCATCATTGCCAGCTAGTATCATCATTGCCAGCTAGTATCATCATTGCCGGCTAGTATCATCATTGCCAGCTAGTATCATCATTGCCGGCTAGTATCATCATTACCGGCTAGTATCATCATTACCGGCTAGAATCATCATTACCGGCTAGTATCATCATTGCCGGCTAGTATCATCATTACCGGCTAGTATCATCATTACCGGCTAGTATCATCATTACCGGCTAGTATCATCATTGCCGGCTAGTATCATCATTGCCCTCTAGTATCATCATTACCGGCTAGTATCATCATTGCCGGCTAGTATCATCATTACCGGCTAGTATCATCATTACCGGCTAGTATCATCATTGCCGGCTAGTATCATCATTACCGGCTAGTATCATCCTTACAGGCTATTAACATTATTACCGTCTAATTTCCCTTGATCCGTGTCAAGACTAATAGAAAAATATTTTGTTTCAGAAGGTTTGCATGCAAAGATTTCTTGTGCATTCCGAATCAAACTTTCCACAGATGTGACCTCCAATTATGACATATCTCAATCTCTTTAAGGTAATGTTATTGAATTGAAGTCTAATCTATTTAATATTAAAATATTCGATTGCGAGAAATAAAAAAAAAATTAAATTCAGAAGTTTGCAATTCGACAGATAAGTGTTCAAAATATTTCCTAATAACAACGGTATAATTACAAAGATGGCGTCTAGACTACTAAGATTTACTAATTTAGTTGTGGTTAGAAAATAAATTCAAGGTTAACAGTCCTGTTAAAGAAACTTGTTTCCTATGCAAATTTCTTCAAAACGCCATAAGACATTGACGGAATCTTGTGATATATCAAATGAACAGGAAGAGAGTGTAGAAACCAAGTGACGTTTTAATGTGGTCTGACTTTCTCATACTCAATACAAGCAACACAATTTAAGTGTCTAATGAGCTTAAGAAAAATGAAAATCTTTCATTGTTTCGTGTCATATTTAGATGAGTCATAAATGTATACTAAGTGTGAAAAAGTCAAGTTCTAAAATAGAGTTTTTGTACAAGAAAAATCTAGTAAAATTAAACTCTTTGAACTAATGCTATTGTATTGTAAATAGTGTAATGAAGGATTTTAAAAATCTTTGATTCGTTTTCAGTTTTGAAACGTTGTTGCAACTTAAGTCTTATCTATATCAATGTTTATAAGGGTGATTGTTACATAAATAGGTCTACATTCTGAAGTTTGTGTTCAACATTTCCTAATAAAAGCGGTGTATATAAAAATGAGAATTTAAGGCCACTGGGTTAAGAACTTTAGATGCCATTAGAAAAATTTCCAAGGAAATGAGGTTATTAATGAATTCAGATGCCACTCATCACATCACCATCTCAAATAAAGCTGTTTGGACATACAAGCCAAGACACTGATCGCCTCGTCTTAACTTAATCCGTTATTATCTCAAGAAGCCATTTTTCGGTTTCCTGACGTTTCTGAGAAACAATTCAGTTCATCCTTTACAATACGGAAATCTTTTTTTGGCCGTTGAAGCCCGCACTAAATAAATGTCTTTCTCTCTGAGGTTCAATCTTTCCCATATCTAAGTAAATGTTTGTCGGTCTGTGTCCAGTCCTCATTTGTGTAATAAGGGATTTGTAGCTACTAAATATTGCCCATCATGCATCTTTTTTGCTGAATAAGGACATGTTCTGGCACAGAATACTTTCCATTGTATCATTTGCAAAGCTGTTAGCGACGTATTCGGTAAATGGTTCTTAAGAAACAATTTAAGAACAAGTTGTAAGATTTGCCATTCTACTTTTTGGCTAATCGGCCCCGTGCTGTGCCTGCAGGCTTGACCATCCCTGCTGCAGTAACTCATACATACTGAAGAATAAACTTGACTTGTCGTGCTATGATGTTGTCCACTATTTCAAAAGCAACTTCGACAATCTTTGTCTCCACCGATCGCCCACTCAGCGTTCCTAATGAGGATCTTGAGTCAATGAAGGCAAACACTGTTGGAAAACTCTGAAATTTCCGCAGGCGTATGCGCACCTATTCCACACTCCTGTAAACAGCTTCTAGCTAAAAATCCAAACTCATATCTAGTCTTCCACGTAGAGCAGATAGTTCTGCTTCGTCTGGTACCTCCTCTGATGATTCAATCACCAGGCCGTAACCTTTTCTGAATAGAAACTCTTCACGCAGTTTCCATGGTGATCTACAAATCTCAGCTCTTCTCCATACTGAAGCCCTACTGGTCTCTTTTTGCACATCACAGCATTTTCCAGTGACAAGGATATATATCGTTCTGTGAGAAGCATCCGTTTCATCTTCTCACCAGTAACGTTTTCCCTTTCTCTGATTTCTGTAAATAACGAATGAAACCTCGAACTCAATGGCTGTGTCAATAATTGATTGTCATATAAGTCTCGTGAGCTTTACACAGCGTTTACAAAGTTCTATGGCCACTGGTCTAGAAATCCATAAACATATTGAATAAATGTTGCATATTACACCATTTTATAGAACCAGTCTCTTTCTAAATGCTTATGTAATATTAACAGTTCAATATCTGTTAATTTAACTCTATATCGTTGTCTACCAAGATCCTAGTGGTTGGAATATATTTCCGAAAAAAAAAACCTTGCTGTAAATTAAATTGTCTAAAACTGAATTAAAAGGAGAAACTAAGACTAATAGTAGTGCATTTCAGCCTGGACTGGCCTTTAGGCCCACTCATTTAATGAATCCTATAAGTGAAATGAGACACCAGCAAATGAAAGAACACTGATTTCATAACAAGTCTTTTTCGTTTTGCGTCGACTTCCTGCATTGGCCTTTTGGCCGCACAACCGATTTTTTCTCGGCGAGAAAGATAATAGATCGCCACCTGACAAGAAACGATTTTAAAATGTAACAAATATTTAAATAAATAGTAGCACTGTACGATGATAATGATTAGTGACTGAAAGACAGGGGCAAACAAGGCAGATTGGATGAATAGACTCCCCACACTGCACGGATAGATAGTTGCGATTACGAATACAACGAATTCAAATATCAATGCACTACCAATCTGTTTAGTCACGTAACATTTTTCAGCCCGCTATCTGCCAAGTGGAAATTTCAAATTTAACATACAGTTCCAGTGTCATAGGGAAAATCAAAATGACAGATTTTTCAATGGCAAGAGTCGCGTCGAACGAGCGGTAGGCGATACTGGGGGCATCATGGCGCCAAGTTGACTGATTTAAGCTAAGGTGCATCTGCGGGCAGATGTCTACTTAGTAATCAGCTACATCAAGGCAGGTCACCAATGTTTTTAAAATCCATTTTTTTTCACCACACTCTCGTTAGTTTTTCGATTTACTTTTACAGTGTCTGGTGGATTGCAACGCTAACAATGATGCTTATGCTCTTGCATACAGATAATTACACCGTGACACTGCCCCATACTGGATTTCACTTCTGTTACTAACTGTTACCACAGTTACTGGCTTTTACCCGTGTTACTGGCTGATAAAGACAATGACAATGTGAACACACTTCGTCAACGTCGATCATTGTCAACCAGTCTCCCTAACTCTAAATATCTTATGGGGAAAATGACTCACAGATGATCTCTCAATTCAATTATTTATAGGGTTGCCATATGACGTTTGCTCCAAGCCTAGATACCCTAAAAAAAAATTTAAATTTTCTATTGACTATTGTTGTTCTCGAACGAGGGACATTTAATTTAAGGCTTGACGTGTGTGCGTCAGACATGCGGATCGTTTAGCTTTTGTGAAGAATCAGCGGCCTCAACTTTTGAGACCCAGGTGATCTCAACAATAGCTAATTACCAATGTTTCTAAAACTTTTTGGGTAAGACCGCATGCGATTGCTAAGGTTATGTCAGCTGAAATATCTTACCACCATCAAGTTTAAGGACTTCTGTTTATTCTTCTAAAAATATCTTTATTTAACCCAATAGACCCAGTAAGTTTACAAAATACTATTACTAGCCCACCCTCCCTGTTTGATACGACCACCATCTACCCTCCCTCAACCTTCTACACCCTCATCTAATCTTAAAATCTGATCTTGGCTAAATATTTCAGAATTCTTATAAAACCAACAAATTGGTTACACATAACATATGCAAATAAATCAGAAAAGCGAGTTGGGGTCAACGTGTTAAACAAAAACAAAAACTGAATTTTGTAAAGATAGAAATGTTTGATTCGTTTATAAGTATTGCAATTTTGTTTTAGCTTGAAGTCTATTCTATTTAAATGTGGATAAGTGTGATTGCAGAAAAAAATAATTTATTCCTGTGTTTGGCATTAGAATTGTAAATTTCATACATTTTTTCATAACAGCGGTGTAGTAATGTAATCACAAAAAAGTGATCAGAGCCACTTAAGTTAAGAAATGTTGTTGTAGTTGGAAAAATGTTTAAGGATTTGAGGTCGGTGATGACTTCTGACGTCACAACGTCGTCACCATCCCAAATAAAGCCGTTATGACGTAAAGACCAAGACACTGAACGTCTCGTGGTCTAAACTCAGTAAGTTATTGTTTCAAGAAGCAATTGTTTTGTTATCTGACGTTTATGGGACACATATAGTTGTCTAAATTCTATAATCTGTTTTTTCAAGAAGAAATTGTTAGGTTATCTGACGTTTATGGGACACATACAGTTGTCTAAATTCTCTAAACTGTTGTTTCAAGAAGCAATTGTTATGCTATATGACGTTTATAAAACACACACAGTTGTCTAAACTCATTGAGGTATTGTTTCAAGAAGCAACTGTTTTTGTTATCTGACGCTTTTGTGTGTTTAAATAGATTAAAAATAAAGATCAATGTTCTTGTCAAGATAGACAATGAAAATTATGCGATATAATCTGGCAATAAAACCACCCTATAAATATTTTTTCGATGCGTGCGGCCGTTTACTAAAGGGGCGAATTTCGATGCGTGCGGCCGTTTACTAAAGTGTCGAATTTCGATGCGTGCGGCAGTTTACTAAAGTGGCGAATTTCGATGCGTGCGGCCGTTTACTAAAGTGGCGAATTTCGGCTCCAGTGTAGCCAAAGCCTTATTGTCGCACGGGCAGTTTACTAAAGTGGCGAATTTCGATGCGTGCGACCGTTTACTAAAGTGGCGAATTTCGAAGCGTGCGGCCGTTTATTAAAGTGGCGAATTTCGGCTCCAGTGTAGCCAAAGCCTTATTGTCGCACGGGCGTATTCACACCCTTTTCCACACTCTAGTAGAAATCTTCTAGTAGACATCCCCTTGTACCTTAGCGTCGGCGCCCAATTCGTGCCTGTCATTTTTTTCACAACAGATAATCTATCAGTGTTTTTTGCTCGGATTTAACGTAATTGGTTGTATAGCTGAAATTTTTTCTCAACTGCAGTTTAACTCCCAAAGTAGGTTGGCTCCTAATTCTTAAACAACGTCTTCTTACGGATGTTACAATTTGTGTCACGCTTGAATGCAATCCAAACATTCATAAAAAGATTGTTATAGTCTTGGTGTGTTGATAAAGCGCAAATTTTTTACAGCTGCTTTGACCGTTTACAATTTTTAAAAACCCCACAATTTGTTTTTCTGAGCAATTAAACATTGTTGGTTTTTGTTTAGAAGCGAAGTTAAAAGTAAAGTCCCCTTATCAGACATGATGGCTTACGGTCGCGTATGGAGCAAGTGAGACACTATTTTCCCCCAAAGACAATCTACCAGTGCTTTTTGCTTGCATTTGATGTTCTTAGTACTGTGTCTGGAATTTGTTTTCAAATGCAATGTAACTCGCAAAATTTGATGTCTTATAATCAAAATAATTTTCAGATTTTGTTGTCTTGATAAAGCGCCAGTTTTCGGCATAAGCCACCACCGTGTAAAGATCGCAAATCATCCAAATTGTTTGCTTTCCCTGTCTGAGGATTTAAACATTGTTCGTGTTTGACCTTGATGGCCTATGGGTCAAGTGAAGCAGCCCTCAAAATATTCGATGCCCACTGCATTGACTAGAAACGATGGTGTAGAAATCCATGAACGTATTTAATCAATCTTGTAAAAGTATTTAAACTTATAGAATCCCACACTGTCTAAATGCTTATTTAATATTAATTATGCAACTATTGTTAGTTTAATTCTATTTCATTATTTGCTAAGATCCTAGTGGGTAACCTTTATTAATTTTTTTAAAGAAGAAAAACCCGCTGTAAATGAAAAAAATGAAATCTGAATTTAAAGATCGAAAAATAAGTAGCCCCGGGTACCAATCTGGACTGGCCATATTGGGGGGCCTATATTTATATTTTAAAAGTGGTGAAAAACCGCTATAGATAAAGGGATCTAAACATGAATTTATGGCGAATACTAATATAAGAAGTCATGAGTACCAGTAAGGACTGGTCTTATAGCCACGGGTACCAGTAAGGACTGGTCTTATAGCCACGGGTACCAATCAGGGCTGGTCTTATAGCCACGGGTACCAGTAAGGACTGGTCTTATAGCCACGGGTACCAGTCAGGGCTGGTCTTATAGCCACGGGTACCAGTAAGGACTGGTCTTATAGCCACGGGTACCAGTCAGGGCTGGTCTTATAGCCACGGGTACCAGTAAGGACTGGGGATATAGTCACAGGTACCAGTAAGGACTGGTCTTATAGTCATGGGTACCAGTAATGACTGGTCTTACCATTATACTGGTCTTATAGTCAACTCATAAGACATAAGACACTCCAGCAGAAGGGGTTGGCCAAAATAACAATAATTAGAACAACAAGTCTGTTTTCTTGGCGACGTATTGCTGAATTNATTTGAGTTTGGAGATTGTTGTGTTTGGATTTTGGATACAGTAATTCCAAATATCTAAGTGATGCCAATGTGTATTTAGCGAAAATTTTTCAAGCCAATTTCCGCATAAATGAAATTTAATTGTTAATATTCGTTCAATTGGTAACGACAAAATGAAAATGACAGATGTTTCACTGGCAAGAGTAGCGACGAACCCGGGGGTGCTACAGAGGGCACCATGGCGCCACGGTTACTGATAGAGAGCTTATGTGTTTCTAAAGTTGAACTCGGAAGATCCAAATGCCCATTAGGAGATCCGCTGAGCCAAGGCTCGTCATTATCGTCTCATTGTCTTAACTTAATCGGTTGTTGTCCCAAGAAGCAACTGTTTGGTTAGCTCACGTTTGTGGGACACAATACAGTTCATCCTTTCCATCACGGTAATCCTTGTGACCGTTAAAAATCGCACTAAATATGACTCTTCTCTTTGGGGGCTCATTTCTTTGCCTGTGCAGTTAGCTGTTTGTCCAGTCCTCATTTGCATAATGAGGGACTTGCATCTACGAGGTGATTCCCACCATGCATCATTTGGGACATGCTCCGTTAAATCGTACTTCCCGTGGTACTCTTTTTTTCCAGCCGTTAGACAATATATTCAGAAAATGGTCCTTAAGCAACAATTTCAAAGCCAGTATGGTTCATTGAGCATTTTTTTTCAGGTTTATGTGACAATTGCTGTGTGAGCAGAATTGCCTGTTATTGATGCAGGACCTTTGCATGACACACTTACTTACTTAAGTAAAATGTAAAGTCCCCTTTTTCCAGACATGATAGCCTATTGGGCGTGTGAAGCTGTCTTTGCTAGTTTCGATAGCCATGTCTCAGGCCAATGGAATATGTTTTTTTAAACTGAATTTATGAAAGTAAAATTAGCAACGAGTATCAAACTTGACTGGTCATATAGACCCCCATGACATAATTCTATAATAAATATGGGTCACCAGCAGACGAGTTTGACCAGACCAACAACAATCATTAAAATTGGGCATGTGAAGCTGTCTTTGCTAGTTTCGATAGCCATGTCTCAGGGCAATGGAATATGTTTTTTTAAACTGAATTTATGAAAGTAAAATTAGCAACGAGTATCAAACTTGACTGGTCATATAGACCCCCATGACATAATTCCATAATAAATATGGGTCACCAGCAGACGAGTTTGACCAGACCAACAACAATCATTAAAATAACAAGCCTGTTTTCTTGGCAACGTCTTGCCCCATAACCTCTCTGGCCGCACGACCGATTGTGTTGTCTCGGTGAGAAAGAAAATAGATCGCCACCTTGCCTCAAACATTCATTTAAACGCATATTCAAATAGGTGCACTGTAATAGGTTACAATGTTGCTGGTTGGTGACTGGTTGACAGGGGTAAACCAATGTGGACACCATTGATTGAAATAGGATTAATCAACAAACCAATCTGCACAGATATTTGCGATTACGGATAAAAATGAATCGAAATATCGAAGTAGTACCAATCCGTTTAGTCAATGAAAATGTTTCAAACTACAGTCCGTCACTTGGAAGTCCGATAACTAACATCCGCTCGAGCTATGAGTGAAATAAAAATGACATAAATTTCATTGGCAAGGGTGGCAACAATTTCGGGGGTGCTACAGATGGCACCATGACTCTCAACCGACTTATAAACCTCATGTTTCCCTATAATGGACACGGTGAAGCCAATAATTACAAAATTTGTGCTCTTTAAAAATCACATATGCCAATGCAGGTAACTAATAAGCTTTAAATGATTCTAATCTAACTGTACCAGTAAAATCTCGAAAGTTCATAAGCTAAGTTACATCTAATTTTTTTGAAACGTGTCGAGACATAAAAAGATAACTTTAACTGACGTCATCGGAAAGATCCTCACAAGACAAAATGCCACCCAACAGAGTACAGCCTGAGATTTTTGTTATTTCTTAAGGTATGAGTGAAGGATAACAGAGATGGGGTCAGATCGTGTTCTTTATTTGGAGGTGATGAAGTTTTGAGATTACATCATAGTCTTGGAAATGTATGTTTAGGAAATTTGAATGAATTAATGGGTAAACTATTTTTTCTATAGCACAAATACCATTCATGTCAGACTAACATGCTCATTGCTCTTTGGTATCAAAAGACGCAGATACATTATTTATTGTTCATTGTTTTCACAATCTTTGAAAAATATCGGGAGACTTTTCCAAAATTTTGGTGCCACCGATTCAAAGAGCGAAAGTCAATGGAATTTTTCCTGTATCCATCCACACTGGAAGTTTTAGGAGGACACTGCGTAGAAGATCGCATTCCTGTTCGTACATGTTCCATAGTAATTCTTTAAAATAATGAGGCGCAAATTTGTCGTTTTCCCATTAGACGGTGACAGAATGTTCTGGTCCATTCTTTCAGCCACAAAAGACAGTAAAAATGCTAAGTGTTATTTTAATGTGGTCCGACTAACTCATCCTTAATGCATACAATACAATTTAAGTGTCTAATGTGATGAAGAAAATGAAATCTTAAATCATTATGATCTTAAGATTTAAATAAGTCGTAAATTTATATGAAGCTTTTTAAAAAAAGTCAAGGTTTTAAATAGAGATTTTGTAAGGAAAAAATGCACGGATCCTACTTATTGTTCTGTAAATGATGCAATGAAGAATTATTGAATAGATTTAATTTGAAACTTTGAAATGCTTAACTCATTGAACGCATACATTATGATGATCGTTTAAGCCTCGTGTATTTTATCCATCAGTGTTGATTTTGAAAGTTTGTTTCACTTCTGTTCATTATATGGTATCTTTCCATTGTGTTTAGTGTTGCTTTCTCTCGTCTTTCACTCGGCGATTATGAGTTCGAGCTTACTTTTATTTTATACTGTTCTAGTCCTCGAGCGTTTTTCCTCCCTCAAAAACCTCGACTGTATTCAATGCAATCAGTTCAGGTCTACATTGTTAGGGTAGAAAACCCTTAGCAAAAATTGTGTCCACGCTCCATTCGTGATTACCAATTTCTGTACCAGAGACAGTGTAGAACTCGTTTTCACTCGCAGATAACGAACATGATTGTGTTTAACTCCCAAATGCGTTAGCTTCTTTTTCCAATTCAATCTTTACCCCCAGATCTTCAACACTGTGTCATAATTGAGTGCAATAATATGTATCACGAAAAATGAAATAAGGTTTTTGTATGCGAACGACTAAGTGCCAGTTATGAAGCATATGATTTGGCCTGTTTATGACACACGGTAAATTGTTGTTTGTTTTTTATGTTTTGTTTTCGATTTTTTTATTTTTTTTTTTAAATCTTAGAGCCTGAACATTTCAACATGGATTTGGTTTTTTAGAAATACATAAAACTATTGAAAAAAATGTTGCATAAGATATAACATTATAGAGACCAACTCTTTCTAAATGGTCGTTTAATACCAACATTTCCATAAATACAGTGTATGTACTACTATTTCGTTGTTTACCAACACCCTATACGGGGACCTATATTTATAATTTTAAAAAAGTGGAAAAATGGCATAAAGTAAGGGATCTAAACAAACATTTAAAGGGAAAACTATAATTAGAAGTCATGTATACAAGTAAGGACTGGTCTTATAGCCACGGATACCAATTGTGTCATGTGTAAATGACAGTACGTTATAGTCTCATGTGTAAATGACAGGACATCAATGTGTCATTGTTAGATGACAGGACATCATTGTGTCATGTGTAGATGACAGGATGTTATAGTCTCATGTGTAGATGATAGGACATTCTTGTGTCATGTGTAAATGACAGGACGGTATAGTCTCATGTAAAGATGACAGGACTTGATAGTCTCGTGAACTTGTCTCTTAATATGAAAATAACCTCATGAAATTTTATCTTACGTTTGTGGGACACATACAGTTGTCGAAATTCTATAAACTGTTGTTTTAAGAAACAATTGTTTGGTTATCTGACTTTAATGGGACACATACAACGGTCGAAATTCTATAAACGGTTCATTCAAGAAGCAATTGTTATATTATCTGAAGTTTAGGTGACACATACAGATGTCTAAACTCAGTGAGTCGTTGTTTCAAGAAGCAACTGTTTTGTTATCTGACGCTTATTTGTGTTTAAATAGCTTAAAAAATAAAGATCAATGTTCTTGTCAAGATAAACAATGAAAATTATGCGATATAATCTGGCAATAAAACCACCCTATAAATATTTTTTCGATGCGTGCGGCCGTGTAATAAAGTGGCGAATTTCAGTGTAGCCAAAGCCTTATTGTCACACAGGCGTATTCGCACCCTTTTCTACACTCTAGTAGAAATCTTCTAGTAGAGATCCCCTTGTATCTTTGCGTCGGCGCCCAATTCATGCCTGTCATTTTTTCCCCAAAAGATAATCCATCAGTGTTTTTTGCTCGCATTTAACATATTTGGTAGTATAGCTGAATTTTTGTTTTCCACTGCACTTAAACTCCCAAAGTACGTTGGCTTTTAAGTCTTATACAACGAATTCTTACGAATGTTACAAATTGTGTCACGCTTGAATGCAATCCAACCATTCATAAAGAGATTGTTATATTTTTGGTATGTTGATAAAATCGCAAAGTTTTTTACAGCTGCTTTGACCTTATAAAAATTGAAAAACCCCACTATTTTTTTTCTTTTTGTCTGAGCATTAAAAATGTTGGTGTTTGTCTAGAAACAAAGTAAAAAGTAAAGTCCCCTTGTCAGACATGATCGCCTATGGTCGCGTATGGAGCAAGTGAGAGACTTTTTCCCCCAAAGACAATCTGCCAGTGCTTTTTCCTTGCATTTCACGTTCTTAATACTGTGTCTGGAATTTGTTTTCAAATGCAATGTAACTTGCAAAATTCGTTGTCTCATTATAAAAAATATTTT
>MUZC01001849.1:0-11299 GCA_002072015.1 Radix auricularia | reverse complement strand
TTCATAACTCAATCCGTTGCTGTCCCAAGAAGCAACCGTTGAAACTTTCACTAAATATGACTCTTTCTCTCTGGAGGCTCATTTCTTTGCCTGTGCGGTTAGCTGTTTGTCCAGTCCTCATTTGCATAATAAGGGACTTGCAGCGACGAGGTGATTCCCAGCATGCATCATTGGGACATGCTCCGGTAAATCGCTATTGCCGTGATACTCTTTTCCTAGCCGTTAGACAATTAATTCAGGAAATGATCCATAAGCCTCAATTTCAATCCCAGTATGGGTCATTGAGCATTCTTTTTTTCCGGCTTAGCTGACTATTCCTGTGTGAGCACTTTGCATGACACACATTCCTACTTAAAAATAACATTGAACCATCTTGTAATGATGTTGTACACTATTACCAGAGAATCATCGACAATTTTATCTCCACTGAGCTCCGACCCAATATAAACATCAAAGTACATAGCAGTAATAAGAAAACAAAACTTATTTTGGAATCCACATGTTAATGAATTAATGAAAAGCTCCAATAAAACTTTTATACGCTGCATAAAAATAAACTGATAGTCTACTATTGTGACTAATTTTAGCTGCAGTGTAGCGTCAGCCTAACTTTTGCACAGGTTTTTGCTCACCTTTTTCACATTACAGTAGAAGTCCATTAGTCCGGCATCCAACAGTCCGGAATGTCCGATAGTCCGGCATCGCTTCGGAAAAATAAACTTTTTAATTTTCACCAAAAGTGTGTCTTTATGCAAATAAAAACACCCGAGAGCTATTCAAAAGTTTTTGGGATGGTTCGCGATCACCCGGAAGCGCTCGGTATTGTTCGGAAACTACGTAGTAGATCGCAATCCCTTTTGTATAAGTTCCATAGTAATTCTTTAAAATAGAGGCCTTGATTCGTTCGTTATACCATTAGACGCTGACAGAATCTTCTAGTCCATTCTTTCAGCCACAAAAGACAGTTAAAATGCTAAGTGTTATTTTAATGTGGTCCGACTAACTCACCCTTAATGCATACAATAAAATTTAAGTGTCTAATGTGATGAAGAAAATGAAATCTTAAATCATTATGATCTTAAGATTTAAATAAGTCGTAAATTTATATGAAGCTTTTTAAAAAAAGTCAAGGTTTTAAATAGACATTTTGTAAGGAAAAAATGCACTTATCCTAGTTATTGTTCTGTAAATGGTGCAATAAAGGATTATTGAATAGATTTAGTTTGAAACTTTGAAACGCTTAACTCATTGAACGCATACATTATGATGATCGTTTAAGCCTCGTGCACTTTATCCATCAGTCTTGATTTTGAAAGTTGGTTTCACTTCTGTGCATTGTATGGTATCTTTCCATTGTGTTTAGTGTTGCTTTTTCTCGTCTTACACTCAGCGAATATGCGCATGCCAATACTTCTCCTGTAGCATTGGTTGTGTTAAATAAGGCATCATTTATAGGTCTTAAAGTTAGAGCTTAATTTTCTTTTATTCTGTTCAGGTCCTCGAGCGTTTTTCCTCACACAAAAATCTGGACTGTATTCAATGCAATCAGTTAAGGTCTACATTGTTAGGGTAGAAAACCCTTAGCATAAAATGTGTCCACGCTCCATTCGTGATTACCAATTTCTGTACCAGAGACAGTGTAGATCTCGTTTTCACTCGCAATTAACGAACACGATTGTGTTTAACTCCAAAATGCGTTAGCTTTTTTTTTCCAATTCATTCTTTTCCCGCAGATCTTCAACACTGTATCATGTTTGAGTGCAATAATACATATCGTGAAAAATGAAATAAGGTATTTGTATGCGAACGACTAAGTGCCAGTTATGAAGCATATGATTTGGTCCGGCATGGAATACATTAGAAACAGCTTTTTTTTTTACTCTAACAGCCTGAATATTTCAACACGGATTTGGTTTATCTAAAAAAAATACATAAACCTATTGAAACAATGTTGCATAAGTTATAACATTATAGAAACCAACTCTTTCTAGATGGTCATTTAATATCAACATGTCCAAATCTACGGTTTATTTACTTCTATTTCGTTGTTTACCAATACTCTATTCGAGGACCTATATTTTCATTTTTTTAAAAAGGTGAAAAAAGGCTATGAATTAAGGGATCCAAACAAGCATTTAAAGGGAACACCAAAATCAGTAGTCACGTGAACCAGTAAGGACTGGTCTGATAGCCACGGGTAAGAGTCGGGACTGGTCTGATAGCCACGGGTAAGAGTCGGGACTGGTCTTAAAACCACGGGTACCAGTTGTATCATGTGTAGATGACAGGATGCTATAGTCTCATGTGTAAATGACAGGACAACAATGTGTCATGTGAAGATGACAGGACATCATTGTGTCATGTGAAGATGGCAGCAAATCATTGTGTCATGTATAGATGAAAGAATGGTATAGTCTCATCTGTATTTGACAGGATGTTATAGTCTCATGTCAAGATGACAGGACGTAATAGTCTCATGTCAAGATGACAGGATGTTATAGTCTCATGTCAAGATGACAGGATGTTATAGTCTCATGTCAAGATGACAGGATGTTATAGTCTCATGTCAAGATGACAGGATGTAATAGTCTAATTTTAAAGATGACAGGGCGTTAAGGTCTCCAGAACTTGTGTATTACTATGAAAATAATCTCATGAAATTTTTATGAAGATCATATTATGGCGTACTCACGTGTAAATATGAGACTGTGATGCCGACTCATCACGAGATGGTATGATGGTATAACTTCATGCTAAGATGGTATGATGGTAAAGTCTAATGTAACTACAACAACGTTGTGCTGACTCACAACCAGACGTCATGATGGTTTATTGTGTAGATGGCATGGTCCTAAATTCTCGTGTAAATATTATAATGTTGGTATGACTCATCACCAGTTGGTATGGGGGTAAAGCTTCATGTTCGGGTGGCTTAATAGAAAAGTCTCTAAATATGAGAATGAAATGATGCTCAAATCTCGGCGAAAACCGGCAGAGATGCTAGTCATAAGCCATATCTTCTATGATTCTTTTGTGCCTCTCTGGCAACCGCTCAGCACCTTAGTTTTCTTCATAACACTCAAAATCCTAGAAGTCTCAAACTGACTACCCAGCATCTCTATGGATTTTATTTTTATTTCAGTACGTCTACATCATAATCGGCTAGTATTATCATTACCGGCTAGTATCATCATTATCGGCTAGTATTATCATTACTGACTAGTATTATCATTACCGGCTAGTATCATCAGTACAGGCTAGTATCATCATTACCGGCTGGTATTATCAGTACCGGCTGGTGTTAGCATTACCTGCTAGTATTATCATTACCGGCTAGTATCATCATTACAGGCTAGTATCATCATTACCGGCTAGTATTATCATTACCGGCTAGTATCATCATTACAGGCTAGTATCATCATTACCGGCTAGTATTATCATTACCGCTAGTATCATCATTACAGGCTAGTATCATCAGTACAGGCTAGTATCATCATTACCGGCTGGTATTATCATTACCGGCTGGTGTTATCATTACCGGCTAGTATTATCATTACCGGCTAGTATCATCATTACAGGCTAGTATCATCATTACCGGCTATTATCATCATTACCGGCTAGTATTATCATTACCGGCTAGTATTATCATTACAGGCTAGTAATATCATTACCGGCTAGTATTAACATTACCGGCTAGTAATATCATTACCGGCTAGTATTATCATTACCGGCTAGTATTATCATTACCGGCGAGTATCATCATTACAGGCTAGTATCATCATTACCGGCTAGTATTATCATTACCGGCTAGTATCATCATTACAGGCTAGTATCATCATTACCGGCTAGTATTTTCATTACCGGCTAGTATCATCATTACAGGCTAGTATTATCATTACCGGCTAGTATTATCATTACCGGCTAGTATCATCATTACCGGCTAGTATTATCATTACCAGCTAATATTATCATTACCGGCTAGTATTATCATTACCGGCTAGTATCATCATTACAGGCTAATATCATCATTACCGGCTATTATTATCATTACCGGCTAGTATTATCATTACCTGCTAGTATTATCATTACCGGCTAGTATCATCATTACAGGCTAGTATCATCATTACCGGCTAGTATTATCATTAACGGCTAGTATTATCATTAACGGCTAGTATTATCATTCCCGGCTAGTATTATCATTCCCGTACTAGTATTATCATTACCGGCTAGTATTATCATTACCGGCTAGTATTATCATTACCGGCTAATATCAATATTAACGTCTTATTTTCCCTGATCCATGTCACGACAAATACTTTGTTTCAGAAGGTTTGCATGCAAAGATTTCTTGTGCCTCCCGAATCAAACTATAATTTAACCAGTCTCCTTGCGGTATCACCCTGAGGTAATGCTTATTTAATATTCAATATCAGTTAATTTAACTCTTTGTCGTTGTCTACCAAAATTTTAGTGGTGGGAATATATTTCCGAAAAAAATAAAACCTTGCTGAAAATTAAATTCTCGAAGACTAAATTTAAAGGAGAAACTAAGACAAGAAGCCGTGCATTTCAATCTGGACTGGACTTCAGGCCCACTCATTAAATGAATCCCATAAGATAAATGAGACACCAGCGAATGAAACAATACTGATTTAATAACAAGTCCTTTTCTTTTTGTATCGACTTGCTGCATTGACCCCTTTGGCCGCCAAACCGATTTTGTTTAGTTGAGAAAGATAATAGATCGCCACCTGACTAAGATCGATTAAAAAATGTAACAAATATTTTAACAAATTGTAGTACTATTCGATGATATTGATTAGTGACTGAAAGACAGGTGCAAACCAAGGCATACACCATTGGATGAATAGACTCCCCACTCTGCACGGATAGATAGTTGCGATTACGAATGCAACGAATTCAAATATCAATGCTTCTACCAATCTGTTTAGTCACGTAACATATTTCAGCCCGCTATTTGCCACGTGGAAATTTGATATCCGACATTCCGTTCCAGTGCTTCGTTTATTAGTCTTGCAATTTTGTTTTAGCTTAAAGTCTATTCTATTTAAATGTGGATAAGTGTGATTGCAGAAAAAAAAAAATTTATTCCTGTGTTTGGTATTAGAAATGTAAATTTCATAAATTTTTTCATAACAGCGGTGTAGTAATGTAATCACAAAAAAGTGATCAGAGCCACTTAAGTTAAGAAATTTTGTTGTAGTTGGAAAAATGTGGAATGATTTGTGGACGTTGATGACTTCTGACGTCACAACGTCGTCACCATCCCAAATCAAGCCGTTATGACGAAAAGCCAACGACACTGAACGTCTCGTGGTCTAAACTCAGTAAGTTCTTGTTTCAAGTAGCAATTGTTTTGTTATCTGACGTTTATGGGACACATACAGTTGTCTAAATTCTATAATCTGTTTTTTCAAGAAGAACTTGTTAGATTTTTTGACGTTTATGGGACACATACAGTTGTCTAAATTCTCTAAACTGTTGTTTCAAGAAGCAATTGTTATGCTATATGACGTTTATAAAACACATACAGTTGTCTAAACTCATTGAGGTATTGTTTCAAGAAGCAACTGTTTTGTTATCTGACGTTTATGGGACACATACAGTTGTCTAAATTCTACAATCTGTTTTTTCAAGAAGAAATTGTTAGGATATCTGACGTTTATGGGACACATGCAGTTGTCTAAATTTATAATCTGTTTTTTCAAGAAGAACTTGTTAGGTTTTTTGACGTTTATGGGACACATACAGTTGTCTAAATTCTCTAAACTGTTGTTTCAAGAAGCAATTGTTATGCTATATGACGTTTATAAAACACATACAGTTGTCTAAACTCATTGAGGTCTTGTTTCAAGAAGCAACTGTTTTGTTATCTGACGCTTATGTGTGTTTAAATAGCTTAAAAAATAAAGTTCAATGTTCTTGTCAAGATAGACAATGAAAAGTATGCGATATAATCTGGCAATAAAACCACCCTATACATATTTTTTCGATGCGTGCGGCCGTTTACTAAAGTGTCGAATTTCGATGCGTGCGGCCGTTTACTAAAGTGGCGAATTTCGAAGCGTGCGGCCGTTTACTAAAGTGGCGAATTTCGGCTCCAGTGTAGCCAAAGCCTTATTGTCGCACGGGCGTATTCACACCCTTTTCCACACTCTAGTGGAAATATTCTAGTAGACATCCCCTTGTACCTTAGCGTCGGCGCCCAATTCGTGCCTGTCATTTTTTTCACAACAGATAATCTATCAGTGTTTTTTGCACGGATTTAACGTAATTGGTTGTATAGCTGGAATTTTTTTTCTCAACTGCAGTTTAACTCCCAAAGTAGGTTGGCTCCTAATTCCTAAACAACGTCTTCTTACGGATGTTACTATTTGTGTCACGCTTGAATGCAATCCAAACATTCATAAAAAGATTGTTATAGTCTTGGTGTGTTGATAAAGCGCAAGTTTTTTACAGCTGCTTTGACGTATAAAATTTAAAAAAACAACCCACAATTTGTTTTTCTGAGCAATTTAACATTGTTGGTTTTTGTCTAGAAACGCAGTTAAAAGTAAAGTCCCCTTATCAGACATGGCGTACGGTCGCGTATGGAGCAAGTGAGACACTATTTACCCCAAAGACAATCTACTAGTGCTTTTTGCTTGCATTTGATGTTCTTAATACTGTGTCTGGAATTTGTATTTCAAATGCAATGTAACTCACAAAATTTGATGTCTCATAATCAAAATAATTTTCAGATTTTGTTGTCTTGATAAAGCGCCAGTTTTCGGCATAAGCCACCACCGTGTAAAGATCGCAAATCATCCAAATTGTTTGCTTTCCCTGTCTGAGGATTTAAACATTGTTCGTGTTTGACCTTGATGGCCTATGGGTCAAGTGAAGCAGCCCTCAAAATATTCGATGGCCACTGCATTGACTAGAAACGATGGTGTAGAAATCCATGAACGTATTTAATCAATGTTGTAAAATTATTTAATCTTATAGAATCCCACACTGTCAAAATGCTTATTTAATATTAATTATGTAACTATTGTTAGTTTAATTCTATTTCATTATTTGCTAACATCCTAGTGGGTAACCTTTATTAATTTTTTAAAAGAAGAAAAACCCGCTGTAAATGAAAAAAAATTAAAGCTGAATTTAAAAATCGAAAAATTAGTAGCCCCGGGTACCAATCTGGACTGGCCATATTGGGGGGCCTATATTTCTATTTTAAAAGTGGTGAAAAACCGCTATAAATAAAGGGATCTAAACATGAATTTATGGGGAATACTAATATAAGAAGTCATGAGTACCAGTAAGGACTGGTCTTATAGTCACGGGTACCAGTCAGGGCTGGTCTTATAGTCACGGGTACCAGTAAGGACTGGTCTTATAGTCACGGGTACCAGTCAGGGCTGGTTTATAGTCACGAGTACAAGTCAGGACTGGTCTTACCATTGGACTGGTCTTATAGTCACGGGTACCAGTCAGGACTGGTCTTATAGTCACGGGTACCAGTCAGGGCTGGTTTATAGTCACGAGTACAAGTCAGGACTGGTCTTATAGCCACGGGTACCAGTCAGGACTGGTCTTATAGCGACGGGTACCAGTCAGGGCTTGTCTTATAGCCACGGGTACCAGTCAGGGCTGGTCTTATAGCCACGTGTACCAGTCAGGACTGGTCTTATAGCCACGGGTACCAGTCAGGGCTGGTCTTATAGCGACGGGTACCAGTCAGGGCTAGTCTCATAGCCACGGGTACCAGTAAGGACTGGTCTTATAGCCACGGGTACTAGTCAGGGCTGGTCTTATAGCCACGGGTACCAGTCAGGGCTGGTCTTACCATTGGACTGGTCTTATAGCCACGGTTACCAGTCAGGACTGGTCTTATAGCCACGGATACCAGTCAGGGCTGGTCTTATAGTCACGGGTACCAGTCAGGACTGGTCTTATAGCCACGGATACCAGTCAGGGCTGGTCTTATAGTCACGGGTACCAGTAAAGACTGGTCTTACCATTGGACTGGTCTTATAGCCAACTCATAAGACACTCCAGCAGAAGGGGTTGGCCAAAATAACAATAATTAGAACAACAAGTCTGTTTTCTTGGTGACGTATTGCTGAATTGATTTAAGTTAGAATGATAATAGATCGCCACTTGAACACCAACTTTAAAAAAAAAATAATTTTATAACTTAAGTCTATTCTATAAAATTGTGTGATTGAAAGATAAAGGTATAATTTAATTTAAATTTTGCATTTAGAAAATAAATTTAATAAATATTTCCTAAAAGTGGTGTAACTACGAAGGATAGGTCAATGCAATTTAAATTTAGAATTTTTGTTGGAAATGTTTTGATTGATTTGAGTTTGGAGATTGTTGTGTTTGGATTTTGGATACAGTAATTCCAAATATCTAAGTGATGCCAATGTGTCTTTAGCGAACATTTTTCAAGCCAATTTCCTCATAAAATAAATTTAATTGTTAATATTCGTTCAATTTGAAACAAGAAAATGAAAATGACTGATGTTTCACTGGCAAGAGTAGCGACGAACCCGGGGGTGCTACAGAGGGCACCATGGCGCCACTGTTACTGATAGAGAGCTTATGTGTTCCTAAAGTTGAACTTGGACGATCCAATGTTCAATAGATAGATGCCCATTAGCAAGTCGGCTGAGCCAAGGCTCGTCATCATCGTCTTATTGTCTTAATTTAATCGGTTGTTGTCCCAAGAAGCAACTGTTTGGTTAGCTCACGTTTGTGGGACACAATACAGTTCATCCCTTCCATCACGGTAATCTTTGTGACCGTTGAAAATCGCACTAAATATGACTCTTCTCTTTGGAGGCTCATTTCTTTGCCTGTGCAGTTAGCTGTTTGTCCAGTCCTCATTTGCATAATGAGGGACTTGCATCTACGAGGTGATTCCCACCATGCATCAGTTGGGACATGCTCCGTTAAATCGTACTTCCCGTGGTACTCTTTTTTTCCAGCCGTTTCGAAAATATATTCAGAAAATGGTCCTTAAGCAACAATTTCAAAGCCAGTATGGGTCATTGAGCTTTTTTTTTTCAAGTTTATGTGACAACTGCCGTGTGAGCAGATTTGCCTGTTATTGATGCAGTACTTTTGCATGACACACTTACTTACTTAAGTAAAATGTAAAGTCCCCTTTTTCAGACGTGATAGCCTATTGGGCATGTGAAGCTGTCTTTTCTAGTTTCGATAGCCATGTCTCAGGCCAATGGAATATGTTGTTATTTCAAACTGAATTTATGAAAATAAAATTAGCAACGAGTATCAATCTTGACTGGTCATTTAGACCCGCATGACATAATTCCATAATAAATATGGGTCACCAGCAGACGAGTTTGACCAGACCAACAACAATAATTAAAATAACAAGCCTGTTTTCTTGGCGACGTCTTGCCCCATAACCTCTCTGGCCGCACGACCGATTGTGTTGTCTCGGTGAGAAAGAAAATAGATCGCCACCTTGCCCCAAACATTCATTTAAACGCATATTCAAATAGGTGCACTGTAATAGGTTACAATGTTGCTGGTTGGTGACTGGTTGACAGGGGCAAACCAATGTGGACACCATTGATTGAAATAGGATTAATCAACAAACCAATCTGCACAGATATTTGCGATTACGGATAAAAATGAATCCAAATATCGAAGAAGAAACCAATCCGTTTAGTCACTGAAAATGTTCCAAGCTACAGTCCATCACCTTGAAAGTCCGATAACTAACATCCGCTCGAGCTATGAGTGAAATAAAAATGACAGAAATTTCATTGGCAAGGGTGGCAACAATTTCGGGGGTGCTACAGATGGCACCATGACTCTCAACCGACTGATAAACCGCATGTTTCCCTATAATGGACACGGTGAAGCCAATAATTACAAAATTTGTGCTCTTTAAAAATCACATACGCCAAGGCAGGTCACTAATAAGCTTTAAATGATTCTAATCTAACTCTACAGTAAAATCTCGAAAGTTCATAAGCTAAGTTACATCTAATTTTTTAAAACGTGTCGAGACATAAAAAGATAACGTTAACTGACGTCATCGGAAAGATCCTCACAAGACAAAATGCCACCCAACAGAGTATGGCCTGAGATTTTTGTTATTTCTTAAGCTATGAGTGAAGGATAGCAAAGATGGGGTCAGATCGTGTTCTTTATTTGGAGGTGATTAAGTTTTGAGATTACATCATAGTCTTGGAAGTGTATGTCTTGTATGTTTAGGAAATTTGAATAAATTAATGGGTAAACTATTTTTTCTATAGCACTAATACCATTCATGTCAGACCAACATGCTCATTGCCCTTTGGTGTCTAAAGACGCCATTAAATTTTTGGAAAAGTATTTCAATTTTTTCTTTTATTGTTCAGTGTTTTCACAATCTTTGAAAAATATCGGGAGACTTTTCCAAAATTTTGGTGCCACCGATTCAAAGAGCGAAAGTCAATGGAATTTTTCCTGTATCCATCCACACTAGAAGTTTTAGGAGGGCACTGCGTAGAAGATCGCAATCCTTTTCGTACATGTTCCATAGTAATTGTTTAAAATACTGAGGCGCTAATTTGTCGTTTTCCCATTAGACGGTGACAGAATCTTCTGGTCCATTCTTTCAGCCACAAAAGACAGTTAAGATGCTAAGTGTTATTATAATGTGGTCCAACTAACTCACCCTTAATGCATACATTACAATTTAAGTGTCTAATGTGATGAAGAAAATGAAAACCTTAAATCATTATGATCTTAAGATTCGTAAATTTATATGAAGCTTTAAAAAAAGTCAAGATCTTAAATATAGATTTTTTAAATGAAAAATTGCACAGATCCTAGTTATTGTTCTGTAAATGGTGCATTGAAGAATTATTGAATAGATTTCATTTGAAACTTTGAAACGCTTAACTCTTTGAGCGCATACATTATGATGATCGTTTAAGCCTCGTGCATTTGATCCATCAGTCTTGATTTTGAAGGTTGGTTTCACTTCTGTACATAATAATTATATGGTATCTTTCCATTAGTTTAGTGTTGCTTTCTGTCGTCTTAGCTAACGTTTATAGAGGCGGCGGGTTTCGGGAAATCGCACGCACGAGTCGACCCGCGTGAACTCGCGCGAGGAATGTTTCTATTTTTGCTTTGCAGGTGTTCATAGAGGACGCGGGTGTCTCGAGGCGACAAATTTGCCGACCGGCGCGGGTATTTACCAGAACTAGTTGCTAGTTCTGGTTCCGCGTTGCCGCGCCGAAAAGCATAGAAGGAAATCAGCCAA
>MUZC01001847.1:14203-33965 GCA_002072015.1 Radix auricularia | reverse complement strand
GGTTCAAATGACATTTGATTAGTTATTCCATATAAGGAAAAATAGAATTTAATTCTACTATAATTAAGTAGAATTGAGTACTATAATTAATGAAATATTAAATTGTCATGTGAATCAAGTATGCATGCAAAATTTCATCAAAATTGGATGATCAGAAGTGGTTCAAAAAAGGAATTCAATTTTTGCCCCGGAAAGACAAACATCCAGACAAGAAAGCAAACTAAGAAAAACGTGGTAAAAAAAATATTTCTGTGTAATAATTCTTACTCTTGGATACGGTCTTGTTTCATCTAGAAGATGAATGCGTCCTACTTTCTGTTAAGAACGCATTAGTCCCGCAGCTTTGACTACGGAGCACGGCTATAAGGGACCACGCCATCCGTACCCGTCTTTGGTTCTCTAATTAGTGTAAAGGACCCATTCGGACCTGGGTGGACTCAGGGAACAAATCCCTGCCTTCACGGAGATTTAAACCCGTGACCTTCGGTCCGCCAGCCGAGCGAGCACGCCACTCAATCGCGGTGGGAGTTTTGATAGCATTGTATCCAACTGAACCGGTGATCGAAACAGTTATAACACGACGGTACTGAGAGTTCGGTTATGTCCTAACATAACGTGTATATAGAAGATCCAATTTGGTTAATGTTCTAACATAACGTGTATATAGAAGATCCACTTTAGATGGTGTTCTAACATAACGTGTATATAGAAGATCCACTTTGGATGGTGTTCTAACATAACGTGTATATAGAAGATCCACTTTGGATGGTGTTCTAACATAACGAAATAATAATAGAAGATCCAAACCCTTACCTGTGTATGTTACATTACGGATGTCAATAGCTCCAGTGGTAACATGCTGCGAGGACATGAACGCGGTAGACAATCCAAGACATTGACCCCGTCAAGAAGGTGTCTCAGTCATTCTCACTCCTCCCCACCCCCGAAAACCAACCCCCACCCACCACCNGGGGGGGGGGCGGGTTTATATGAAAGTGGCCAGGGGGATTGACCAAGGCCATATGGAACTAAAGCCTGGTCACTTTTTAATATCCCTTATATTAATTTCATCGTCGTCTCTTCGTTGGTCCGGCGGGAAAAAAAGAGTAAAAAATGACCCACTTTCAGTCATGCTATCGAGCTGAAATTTTTCACATAGACTTGTGTTACCTAGCATCGCGTTGTGTCAAAATTTTCAGATCGATCGAATGTACCGTAATTAAATTAATGCACTTTTAATTTATCTCTATATAAATGTATGCTAGCCGTCTGTTGTTGTTGACATCCACGTGTTGGCTGGAGTTCAGTCCAACCATCGGGTGCCCATGTCCTCACCCCTAGCAGTCCCCGTTTGACAGTTAGAGAGTTCAGTCACGTTCAGCCGGTAAATGTTTTTGGCGCGGAGCATATTATTTTGAATCCAATCAATACTTTGACTTAGACAACAACTACTTTGTTTTTACAGGTTATTTTTATTTAAATATTAAAAAAACAAAAAAAGATGGCGTTTCCTCCATTGTTGTAGGCAGCATTAGGCATTGTTTATTTTCACTGTTTCCAACAACCTGTGTCACGGAGAGTGTCACTAAAAATGTCTACAATAACCTGCCTCTCTGACAACCTCTCTCTCTGACAACCTGCCTCTCTGACAACCTGTCTCTCTGACAAACTGTCTCTCGACAACCTGTCTCTCTGACAACCTGTCTCTTTGACAACCTGTCTGCCTGACAACCTGTCTCTCTGACAACCTGTCTCTCTGACAACCTGCCTCTCTGACAACCTGTCTCTCTGACAACCTGTCTCGATAGAGTGTCTCTATTTCGTTCTCCCTTACAATCTGCCTCTGACAACTTTTCTCTGATAACCTGTCTTTAACAATATGTCTTTATACAAATTATTTTATTCGAAGGAACAGAAAGAAAAAAGTTAGCCCGGTCGTAAGATTAACACCTAGTTTACATGACAGGTTGTCAAATACAGGTTGTCAAAGACTGGTTGTCAAAGACAGGTTGTCTAAGACTGGTTGTCTAAGACAGGTTGGCTGTTGTACATGCAGCTTTAAATGCGTTTTATGGTTAAAACGAGGTTGGGGCATGGGAAAGAGTTCTACCCTTGAATACTTGAGACAAAACCCACCTGCTGCTCCCTGGTGTACGCCCCTGATAACAATAACTGTGCGCTAAGACCAAGATCAAGCAAAATCTCCCACACCTTATCATTTAGATAGGAATATTAAAAACAAATCAAATAACAACAAAGTATATAATATCTTGTTGCAGAAATATAAATAAATAAATATATATATATATATATATATATATATAGGTCATAGGTCATAGGTATAATGATGTTGACAAAAGGGGAGAAAACTGTTATTTAATAAAAACTGTTGTCAAGGTTGCATTAAGTAGGTCAAACTAACCAACAAATAAACAAACCTACCTACTACCAGCCGTTTGACTGTGACAAGAATAAATGGCATCACATCACGAGAAATAAACGAGGCTGTTGTTGACATAAAGCTTGAAACAAATAAATTGTCACTGCAATGTTTGTTTATTGGATTTTTAAAAAAAAATAGATATTGAAAAAATGAGTAAAACAACATGAAAATAATGAGCGAAAAAAAAATCACAGCTGGAAAAATAGCGCGTATGTACCTTTACAGACCCATAAAGAATTTGTTAACGATAAGACCTAGAGGCTTCCCTAGGAATAATTTCAGGATTTACCCAAATGCGAGTCAAGAATTTACTTGAGATTTGTGGAGACTTTACCCAGACAGAGCCTCAAAGAAACATTTTCAGACAATCGGGTTTTCCCGGTGTCACCATTGCGCGGATGAGAACTTTGCCTCGCAACCAAGGGACGTCTTTTTATGAATGAAGTACCCCGGGGAATTCCCCTAAACTGCAGTTGTCAACAAAATTCTTCGCTGGCGTTGGCATTTATTTGTGTGGTCAATCGGGGCGGGAGAGGGGAAAAAAAGCAAATTGGGTCGGCAACCTTTTGGGACGGAAGAGTTAAAATTTATAATTTTAGAAATTTTCTAGGGCTGCGGAAATTAACGATTAATTTCTCGATTAATCGGTAAAAAGTTGTCTCGATTAAAATTATTTTAATCGATAAAATGGTAATTAAAATTAAATAAAATATTTTAAACAGGGCTGTTATCGATTAATTTAAATTTAATCGTTAACTTTTGAAAAATTACCGAATAATTAATCGATAATTTTGATTAAGCTAAAAATAAGATGTATGACCTCATTAAACGGAAAATTTCAAGGGAAGTAACAAAAAACAGGCAATTAACTTTTTTTTATATTTAAATATTAGAGCTTATTTTAAAGGTTACACTTTAAAAATCTTTTTTTTTCTTAATTTAGAAGTTTTAACGTAAAAAAAAAAACTTTAAAAAAATTGTTTATAATTAATATTTGATTAGTAAATCGGAAAAATTATTTAAAACTACCTCTTCAATTTAATCACTATTTTATCGATTAAAATAATTTTAATCGATACTAAATTTTACCGATTAATCGAGAAATTAATCGGTAATTTCCGCAGCCCTAATTTTAAACAATTATTTAACATTTATTAATAAATAATTAGTTGTTGTTTTTTTGACGTACAAACTTCTCCATTTAAAAAAAAAAGAAGTGTTGCAACGAATCCATGAATGGGTAGAGAGGTTACCAGGTGATTTATTACTGGGTCCCTCCCCTCCGCTATTCATGTCTTGACTGGTCAATTTTCCATCGGTGACCTCGGCGTGCCTGACTCCCTCCATTCAACCTTGAGTTTGTTTATTTTGTGTACCTTAGACACTAGAATACTCTAGACCCTGTGTGTTATGAAACAGGTTGTTTTTCTCGTAAAGTAAAACCCAGAACTTTCTAAGAGATATACTATTTAAAGAGGNATTTCAATTTGCTGAACTTTAGTTTGGTTATGGCTGGCCTCACACTAGAGATACTCTGTCACTTATCATTTCAATTTGCTGAACTTTAGTTTGGTTATGGCTGGCCTCACACTAGAGATACTCTGTCACTTATCATTTCAATTAGCTGAACTTTAGTTTGGTTAAGACTGGCCCCTGTTAGGTACCACCCGCCTCTTAACTGCTTGCTACGAATCCATGAATGGGTAGAGAGGTTACCAGGTGATTTATTACTGGGTCCCTCCCCTCCGCTATTCATGTCTTGACTGGTCAATTTTCCATCGGTGACCTCGGCGTGCCTGACTCCATCCATTCAACCTTGGGTTTGTTTATTTTTGTGTACCCTAGAATGTTCTAGACCCTGTGTGTTATGAAACATGTTGTTTTTCTCGTAAAGTAAAACCCAGAACTTTCTAAGAGATATACTATTTAAAGAGGCATAGGATAAGGAAAGGAGAGATTTTTGCACTCATCGCAGGAGCTATAAGCTGGCCACTGTTTGTACTATAAACGCCTACGCTATCAACCTTTTTGTGAGTGTTTACCTTTTACTTTAACTTAATTAATATTCGTTATTGTCATAACTTAACATTTACTAAGTTATTTTTTTATACTAAGTAATTTTACCACAGGTATCGTGTGGTAACTTGTTAATATATTTCTTCGTATTAAATTCCATTTTTGTAAAGTCAGTTACTGTGTTCATTCTTTTCTTTTTTTTGTTACGTGCCGTGTAAACGAGCCATTTAGTCATTACTCTAACATTTATTGTAAGTTAGAGAGGTTAATAACACTTGCGGACGTAACAGTGTAAATTTTAAAATAAAGCAGTTGTTATAAGGAAAATGACATTAAAAAAAAAACAACAACATTATTTTTACTTAATTAACAATAACAAAATTTAAATTCATTGACATTAAATTGCACTACTTATAGTTAAATATATCTAATAAAAATATTATACATTTTTTAAATTAAATACTTAATTAAGTTACGGGCATTCTATGAAATTTTCTGTTAATTACGTCATACATCTTATTTTCAGCTTTAATCAAAATCATCGATTAATTGTTCGGTAATTTTTCAAAAGTTAACGATGAAATTTAAATTAATCGATAACAGCCCTAAAATTTCCAACTTTTTAAAAAAGAGCCATTAACAGTTTTTTAAAAAAGAGCCATTAACAAGTTTTTAAAAAAGAGCCATTAACAGTTTTTTAAAAAAGAGCCATTAACAAGTTTTTAAAAAAGAGCCATTAACAAGTGTTTTAAAAAGAGCCATTAACAAGTGTTTTAAAATAGAGCCATTAACAAGTGTTTTAAAAAAGAGCCATTAACAGTTTTTAAAAAAAGAGCCATTAACAAGTTTTTAAAAAAGAGCCATTAACAAGTTTTTAAAAAGAGCCATTAACAGTTTTTTAAAAAAGAGCCATTAACAAGTTTTTAAAAAAGAGCCATTAACAAGTTTTTAAAAAAGAGCCATTAACAGTTTTTTAAAAAAGAGCCATTAACAAGTTTTAAAAAAAGAGCCATTAAAAAGTTTTTTAAAAAGAGCCATTAACAAGTTTTAAAAAGAGCCATTAACAAGTGTTTTAAAAAGAGCCATTAACAAGTTTTAAAAAGAGCCATTAACAAGTGTTTTAAAAAGAGCCATTAACAAGTTTTTAAAAAAGAGCCATTAACAAGTGTTTTAAAAAGAGCCATTAACAAGTTTTTAAAAAGAGCCATTAAAAAGTGTTTTAAAAAGAGCCATTGACAAGTTTTTAAAAAGAGCCATTAACAAGTGTTTTAAAAAGAGCCATTAACAAGTTTTAAAAAGAGCCATTAACAAGTGTTTTAAAAAGAGCCATTAACAAGTGTTTTAAAAAGAGCCATTAACACGTTTTTAAAAAAGAGCCATTAACAAGTTTTTAAAAAAGAGCCATTAACAAGTGTTTTAAAAAGAGCCATTAACAGTTTTTTTAAAAAAGAGCCATTAACAAGTTTTTAAAAAAGAGCCATTAACAGTTTTTTAAAAAAGAGCCATTAACAAGTTTTTAAAAAAGAGCCATTAACAAGTTTTTAAAAAAGAGCCATTAACAGTTTTTGAAAAAAGAGCCATTAACAAGTTTTTAAAAAAGAGCCATTAACAAGTGTTTTAAAAAGAGCCATTAACAAGTGTTTTAATATAGAGCCATTAACAAGTGTTTTAAAAAAGAGCCATTAACAGTTTTTTTAAAAAGAGCCATTAACAAGTTTTAAAAAAAGAGCCATTAACAGTTTTTTAAAAAAGAGCCATTAACAGTTTTTTAAAAAAGAGCCATTAACAAGTTTTTAAAAAAGAGCCACAAACAAGTTTTTAAAAAAGAGCCATTAACAAGTTTTAAAAAGAGCCATTAACAAGTGTTTTAAAAAGAGCCATTAACAAGTTTTAAAAAGAGCCATTAACAAGTGTTTTAAAGAGAGCCATTAACAAGTTTTTAAAAAAGAGCCATTAACAAGTTTTTAAAAAGAGCCATTAACAAGTTCTTAAAAAGAGCCATTAACAAGTGTTTTAAAAAGAGCCATTAACAAGTTTTTAAAAAGAGCCATTAACACGTGTTTTAAAAAGAGCCATTAACAAGTGTTTTAAAAAGAGCCATTAACAAGTTTTTAAAAAGAGCCATTAACAAGTTTTTAAAAAAGAGCCATTAACAAGTTTTTTGAAATCAAAATGATACAGATCTAATAAAAAAAATAATTAATATTTGTGCATAGTGCTGGAGAGCCGCAACCCAGGTCTAGAGAATATATTACAGATATGAGAGAAACCGTTTAAACGTATGACAGGCTAGCGTCTACTTAAACAGGTGTCTACATGTCGCCATACCATGTGGGACGTGGTGGTCGAGAGGTAGCGCTCTCGACTGTCATACCGATGGTCACGGGTTCGAATCCACACGAAGGTGAGGATTTGTTCTCGCGGCCTGAGGAGTCCCCGAGTCACCCAGCTCCGAATGGGTACCTAACTAGACAATAGTTAGGCGGCTGGGGTAATGCGTGGAACCCCTATAGCCGTGGCCTGTGACCGCTGCATCACTTGCCAACAGATCATCTCTCATGGTCTGTGGACGCAATTATCTTCTGCATAGAAGGAGCGTCTGTATATCTAAGATAAGATAAGATCAGGTCCCAGAGGCGTTGCCAGTGTATTTTGAGCCATGAAATAACTATAGAATTGGCGTAGCTCCCCCCCCCCAGATATTAATATCTTACCCGTGTTTAAGTTGAAAGTCGGATTTAGGTATCGCAATAACTTTTGCACCGGAGATATATAAGTACCCCCACCCACCCCTCACTACGCTTATGGATTACGTCCCCTTTCTAGTTGGCACTGATTCATTCCATAATTTCAGCAACAAACAGAATAAACACAAACAAAATAAACACAAACAGAATAAAAACAGAATAAAGACTAAAAGAATAAACACTAACAGAATAAACACTAACAGAATAAACACTAACAGAATAAACACTAACAGAATAAACACTAACAGAATAAACACTAAAAGAATAAACACAAACAGATTAAACACAAACAGAATAAACACAAACAGAATAAAAACAGAATAAACACAAACAGAATAAACACAAACAGAATAAACACAAACAGAATAAACACTAACAGAATAAACAATAAGAGAATAAACACTAAAAAAATAAACACAAACAGATTAAACACAAACAGAATAAACACAAACAGAATAAAAACAGAATAAACACAAACAGAATAAAAACAGAATAAACACAAACAGAATAAAAAAAGAATAAACACAAACAGAATAAACACAAACACAATAAAAACAAACAGAATAAACACTAACAGAAGAAACACAAACAGAATAAAAAGAGAATAAACACAAACAGAATAAAAACAGAATAAACACAAACAGAATAAACACTAACAGAATAAATACTAACAGAATAAACACTAACAGAATAAACACTAACAGAATAAAAACTAACAGAATAAACACGAACAGAATAAACACGAACAGAATAAACATAACAGAATAAACATAACAGAATAAAAACAGAATAAACACAAACAGAATAAACACAAACAGAATAAAAAGAGAATAAACACAAACAGAATAAAAGCAGAATAAACACAAACAGAATAAACACTAACAGAATAAACACTAACATAATAAATACTGACAGAATAAACACTAACAGAATAAAAACGAACAGAATAAACACTAACAGAATAAACAATAACAGAATAAACATTAACAGAATAAACACTAACAGAATAAACATTAACAGAATAAAGACAGAATAAACACTAACATAATAAACACTAACAGAATAAACACTAACAGAATAAACATTAACAGAATAAAAACAGAATAAACACTAACAGAATAAACACTAACAGAATAAACACTAACATAATAAACATTAACAGAATAAAAACGGAATAAATACTGACAAGTGTAACACCATTAGTTAAATCATTAAACCTTGAAACACTAGAGGATAGAAGAACCAAGAGTAAATTAGTAATAATACATAAGGCAATTAATTCTAATTTAGAAATACAACACAAAGATAACCTAATACAACCCTCAAATAGACATAAAGACAAAAACACCTTTCTTATTCCATATGCAAGAACAAACACATACAAGTTTTCTTTCTTTCCGTCCGGTATTCGGGCGTGGAATGGGTTGCCTGAAGAAACCAGGAAAGCCACCACTTTATCATCTTTTAAAACTCTAGTAAGAATACAGGACTAAACACAAACCATAGAAATACGTAGGACGCAATAATCTTCTGTACAGAAGGAGCGTCTGTAACATATAAGATAAGATAAGATAAATACTACTACTAATAATAATAATAATAATAAAATGATGATTTATATAGCGCTGTATCCCAGCAAGGAGCCAGGCTCACAGCGCTTTACATGGAAACAAAAATACATATATAAATAAAAAGAAACATTCATAGCATACTAACAGAATAAACATTAACAGAATAAAAACAGAATAAACACTAACAGAATAAACATTAACAGAATAAAAACAGAATAAACACTAACAGAATAAACACTAACAGAATAAACACTGACAGAATAAACATTAACAGAATAAAAACAGAATAAACACTAACATAATAAACATTAACAGAATAAAAACAGAATAAACACTAACAGAATAAACACTAACAGAATAAAAAACAGAATAAACACTAACAGAATAAACACAAACAGAATAAACACTAACAGATTAAAAAACAGAATAAACACAAACAGAATAAACACAAACAGAATAAACACAAACAGAATAAACACTAACAGACATGGGGTAGTTTTGGTAACTGGTTTAGGCGGGGGGGGGGGGGGGGGGGNGGGGGAGGTTCGTGTCGCAGCATCCTTTTGTTATTTACCATGACGGTCGGCATTTTCAGGGAACTGAAAAGGTTACATCCTGATAAGACTGTTATATGTCCTGTAACCGTAAGGAAAGAGCGGCAACGTTTGTCCTACACTAAATGATTCTAGTTAAAACTTCGCCACTATGGTCTTACACATGGGTCTCCAAACTACGGCCCGCGGGCCAGATGAGGCCCTCGAGGCCCTCATATGCCGATCCCTGTACACCTTTTAATCAAAAAAAAGATACTATTTTTACCTGTAGTTTACCACAACACTTAGTAGTTGGGGTTAGGAGTGGGCCCCAAAACTGCTGTTTGACATTCGATACGGCCCTCTGACAGAAACGTTTCGAGACCCCTAATCTAAGACATCTTGCACCAACGGTTGATTTCTTGTTTAGAGCAACTTAAAAAGAAGACAACAGCAATAATGATAATAATAAATATAATAATCATAAAAATAACAATAATATAACTATAATAATCATAATCACTATATAATTATAATCACAATTCGAATAATAATAGTAGTAGTATTTATAATACAAACGTTAATAATTTTTTTTTAAAATAAAGTAATAATAACTTTACAAATTACCATAGTAATTTTATTAACATTAATGCAAATATTAATAATAATAACAATAGCAATGTCAAAAGTATGGTATTTTTTTAGCGCATTTTCGAGAAGTCGAATGCGCTATTGCACCCGTTTTGTCCGTCCGTCNTTTTTTTTTGTTGACGTCATTAGAATATGTGTAAAAGTTTAGAGAGTTTTACGTCATCATTTGTGGTGACTTCAATCAAGATCTTAGCGGCCCAGGGGCAGAAATTGAAAACTTTTTCGAAACAAGCTTCAACATTCAACTACTTTCACCAAGATTGGCAACCACGATCTATCAAACAACAATTGACGGAGTATTTGGGCGATTAGCTGATTACAATTTAGAATGTTTCATTTATGAGTCCTATTTCAGTGACCACAAACCACTTGTAGTTAGATTAAAGAGAAAATAAAAAAAATTAAAATGTCAAGAAATGACTTTTAAATAATTTTTTTTCAGGTATATTCATTACACAAGAAAATTCATAAAAATATGTCTAAAATCTAAACACAATTACTGATAACTACATAATGCTGATATCTAGCATAAGTACTGATACATAATACGAAAATGCGCTAAAACGTCCTGAGTTCCAAAAGGGACCAGGCTTAACATGATTTTTTCTATTAGTTAGTGCAATGCCGCAATGAACGCTGGCAGTCGTTTCAACTTCTGGGTTTTCCCGCTTGTCCACAGCAATCGCCTTGGGATCAACTCTTCAGACTGTAGAGTTCTGGTCTTAGTCACAACATAACACTCACTCACTGTCCGGTCGGGACTGGTGGAAAGTGGGGGTGGGAAGGGGGGAGAGGAGGTGTTCGGATTGAAAGAGCGGGGGAGGGGGAAGGTTAATGGTAGTGGTGGTGGGAGTGCAGTGGTACCGCGGCCGTTGTTGCGTGGGAGTCCGATTCATTAATCTCTGGTAATATTCCTGGGACGCCGGGCATTGATCACACCGACCAGACGGCATGTTGGATTTCCCCCAGCCCCGGAGAGTGTCATGTCAACCAAATGCCGCGTCCGCCCACTTGCGGGGGGGGGGGGGGCACCATGTTGACAAAAAACTCAATCTGCCAGCTGTGGAATCTGGAAGAAAACTGTTGAGGCCTGGAGGAAAAACTGTTGAGCCCTGGAGGAAAACTGTTGAGGCCTGGAAGAAAACTGTTGAGACCTGGAAGAAAACTGTTGAGGCCTGGAAGAAAACTGTTGAGGCCTGGAAGAAAACTGTTGAGGCCTGGAAGAAAACTGTTGAGGCCTGGAAGAAAACTGTTGAGGCCTGGAAGAAAAAAAAAGAGTGTGCGAGCGTTATGAGGAGGGGGAGGCGTTTGTTGGATTTAAGGCATAAACATTTGTGGGGGGGGGGGAGAGAAAGTAGGGGGGATGAAAATTAGGGGGGATGTAGATAATGTATCCAGAAAGGTTTTTGATCTAAATTTTGATCTTTGGAAAATTGATCAAATGACGTAATCACTATCAAATGACGTAATCACGATCAAATGACGTAATCACGATCAAATGACGTAATCGCGATCAAATGACATAATCACGATCAAATGACATAATCACGATCACATGACACAATCACGATCAAATGACGTAATCACGATCAAATGACATAATCACGATCAAATGACGTAATCACGATCAAATGACATAATCACGATCAAATGACATAATCACGATCAAATGACATAATCACGATCAAATGACATAATCACGATCAAATGACATAATTACGATCAAATGACAAGAGATTTCTTCAATCTAGATTATAAAACGTTCAATTTGTGACTTCCTTTGCTCTGACATTACACATAAACTCGTTCTACACAGAAGATTATTGCGGTCTTCTTTTACTCCATCAATATTTTGATACGAAATACCATTTAAAACCACTTCACAGACACACAAACACACGCACACACACACAAACACACACACACACACAAACACACACACACGCACGCACACGCACACACACACACACACACACACACACACACACACACACACACACACACAAATAGTTTAAAAAATTGTTTAATGGGTCAAAAGTTCAAATGTTCCCTTTAAGGTGCGAGGCTGCGTGGACGTGCACATACCTGACCGACGCTGCGCAGAAGTCTAGAAATACCGCGCAGCAAATGTTATAAAATATTGGAGAAAAATGAATGCTGTGCCACTTAAAACACGAGTTGCTTTTTTTTTTTTAAACCTTGCAAATGGACCAAGGTACCTTAAATTTAAATGCAAACATTGGTGTAAAGATATTTAGTAGAACTCACATGAACGAATACTTGACATACATTTATAGTGTTCCTTTGTTACAGGCATCTCTCGGACTGAGGATAATCAGAGGCGTCACTAGATGGGTAAAGATGGTTTCGAAGGGTGTGAACCACATCGGGTGTCACCATGACAAGGGATGACACCAAAGACATCGGGTGTCACCATGACAAGGGATGACACCAAAGACATCGGGTGTCACCATGAAAAGGGATGACACCAAAGACATCGGGTGTCACCATGAAAAGGGATGGCACCAAAGACATCGGGTGTCACCATGAAAAGGGATGACACCAAAGACATCGGGTGTCACCATGAAAAGGGATGACACCAAAGACATCGCGTGTCATCATGAAAAGGGATGACACCAAAGGTTAAAATTGTGTATGTTCACGTAAATTGTCACCGGCAGACTCTGAGGAGGTCTTTGGTTAAGCTGAGAGGGGATGACAAAATTGAGCGATGGTTGACACCAACCCTGGTGACGCCCCTGTAGTTACTCATATTATTGTTGTTGTTCGTCCATCGAGTCGACGAGGACCACCTAGTCATCCGAGGTTGCTGGGACTGGTTTTGTCTATGTGTGCGCAGATGGCTGACGAGACCGATCCTGGCACGGAAGATTCGGGAACAGAAAGGACATGGGAGAGTGGGTTGTCTCCTGGAGGATTGGCAGCGCGGGCCTTTCGGGCTTGCCTCTTCTTTTCTGAGGCGTTGATCCTGTTTGCCTCGCACGTCCTGGCCCCTTATTGGATGGATTGGCGCCAGGTGGATATGTCCATTGCAGCTTCTTCCCACGTGTCTGGGTTTATGGCAAACGCTTTCAGAGAGGCTTTCAATGTGTCTTTAAAGCGTTTCTTTTGTCCACCATGGGACCGCTGGCCATGCTAGAGCTCGCCATAGAAGAGTCTCTTTGGTAGTCTCTCATTTGGCATTCGGGCTAGGTGCACTGCCCAGCGAAGCTGTGACTGCATCAGGAGGGTGAAGATGATAGAGAGGCCAGATTTGGTTAGTACCATGGTGTCTGGAGTTTTGTCCTGCCACTTTATGCCAAGGATCTTCCTGAGGCTTGTTGTGTGAAAGTGGTTCAGCTTTTTAGCATGGCGTTGATACACGGTCCATGTTTAGCATGCATAAAGCAGAGTAGGGAGCACAACTGCCTTATATACTTTCACTTTGGTCTGGATGGTAATGCCTCTTCTGTTCCAGACATTCGGGTACAACCTGCCAAAAGTGGAACTGGCCATGGCAATTGTGACATTCACTTCATCATCGATGGTGACACTTTGAGACAGTGTGCTGCCTAGGTATGTGAAGCGTTTCACTGAGTTGAGTTTCTGACTGATGACAGTGATGTTGGGCTCAACATAAGGCTTTCCAGGCGTGGTTTGATAATGGACTTCAGTCTTCTTTGTGATAATTGTCAGACCAAAGTTAGTGCAGGCGCAGGAGAACAGGCTAACACTGTGTTTCATGTCATCCTGTGAGGCAGCATTGAGGGCACAATCTTCAGCAAATAGCAGGTCCCTGATTGTGTCTGTCCTGACCTTGGTTTTTGCCTGAAGCCTTCGAAGGTTGAACAGTTTGTCATCTGTACGGTATCTCAGCTTGACGCCAATATCCTCGTTTCTGAAGGCCTCATATTATGACATGATCGGTATATAAAAAGCCTGGTCAAACACCTCCTAAATAATCATTTACACAACACGAAATAACAGTATTTTATTAAACCCATGATAAACACATATTTAAACACCTAACAAAACGATGGTATAACACTTAAAGAATGGTAGACATAACGATAAACTCTAAGTACATTAAAACCCTTCACAAAAGTAAAAACACATCTTTGCCTTTAACAAACTCTTAAAAAAAACAAAAAAACTTTAGGAATTAATGCTGAAGCTCAGCAGGAGACAAAATTTTTTTGTAACAAAGACATTGCGTCATAACCAAATTTACACTTGTAACATTAGTGTCAGATTTGAGTAGCATCTTTAAATATGGCTGGGATCAAGGGGAATAATCCTATAGATGGAAGCCATTCCAACCATCCTGTAATTAACATCGGCGTGAAATTTCAAGCATGGCTAACCGGAGATATCAGTTTTGTTTATTCATAAATAAAGAAAACCAAGAGATCGGGTTGTGTCCCTTGCTCGTTTCAAAGTTTGTATAAGATGAAAGCAATGGCAGGTTGTGGAGTAGATTATTGTGGAAAAAATACTGAAATATCTGTATTATTATTTTTTAAAAAATATTAATTTATTTGTGTTGCACTCTTGGATAAAATATTTTTTCACTGGCCTATTTAAAGGATTGACATTTTGAAAGTACAATATCACTTGTTGGCATATTTCAATAGGTTTTTTTAAAAGCAATATTTGCTGATTTAATTACATTTCTGCAACACACACAAAAATTAATTCAAAGTTATGCATACCATGGAAAAAAAAACAACTGCATATTAACAATGGCTATTATTGCTAAGTCTCATTTCTCAAGTGTTTTTCAAGGCATATTACATTAAGATCAGATGAGTCGTAAAAAAATTATATTAGAAAACTTATTACAATTACAATTATTTTTTTAAAATATTTTTAAAAAAAAAAAAAAAGGATTTGCAATAAACTTATTACAAGTTTTAGTTTAATTTAATATGTAACTATAAAATTAAAAAAAAAATCATTATAGATTTTTAAAATAATGTTAACAATAAAAATAAGTTAAATAACGCATCATCAAAGTTCAGGCACTTGGATGAAAATTTCAAATTAGCTTTAAAACTATAAAAGTAATACAACTGTATTAAAATTTGTTTGCTAATCAACAAAAACATAAAGATCATTTTTTTTTTATCAAAGGCGGCTCAAAAGTTATCAATTTTTTCTAAGACCTCATAATCAGTTTTTTCACTATGTTTTTTTTTGCTTCACATTTTGTGCACTTTAAGGGCATTTTTCAAAATTCCCATAACTTAGGTTTTTATATTTTAAAAAAGTAATATTGTTTGGAGATATATTTTAATATAAGAAGTTCAATATAGTGTCAATAAATATGAATTTTGTTATTTTTAATTAAGTAAAAACAGTGATTATATATAAAAAAGATTAGGCCTATATCATTTTATAAAACACCTTATTTTAAAGTTTACACTTGAAAAATCTTCTTTTTTTTTAAATGGAGAAGTTTGTATGTCAAAATAATAATAAACTTTTATTTATTTTAAACAATTGTGTATCTATACTAATAAAAGGGAAATCCCTGACTGACTGACTGACTGACTGACTCACTCACTCACTGATTCATCACTAATTTTCCAACTTCCCGTGTAGGTAGAAGCATGAAACTTTGGGAGATTGTTGGGTACTCACTCACAACGAAAATTGGCAAAAAAGAATTTTTAAAATCTCGCTCATATGGGGCCGAGGGCCCAAAAACTTTTTTTTTTTCATCACTAATTCTCCAACTTTCCGTGTAGGTAGAAGCATGAAACTTTGGGAAGTTGTTGGATACTTTCTATCGACGAAAATTGGCGAAAAAGAATTTTAAAAATCTCGCTCATGTGGGGCCGGGGGCCCAAAAAGTTTCTTTCCTTATATGGGCTCTATAAAAATTGAAAATCACCAATTTTCCTATTTCCCGTGTAGGTAGAAACATGAAACTTTAAGAAGTTGTTGGGTACACTCTCACTACGAAAACTGGCGAAAAATTATTTTAAAAATCTCGCTCATGTGGGGCCGGGGGCCCAAAAACTTTTTTTTTTCTACATCACTAATTCTTCACCTTCCCGTGTAGGTAGAAACATGAAACTTTGGGAAGTTTTGGGGTATCTTCTTACGACAAAAATTGGCAAAAAAGAATTTTGAAATTCACACTCATGGGGGCCTAGGCCTCAAAAATGTTTTTTCCTAATATAAGCTATATATTAATTGAAAATCAATATTTCTCCAACTTCCCGTGTAGGTAGAAGCATAAAACTTTTGGAGGTTGTTGAGTACATTCTGACTACGAAAATTGGCGTAAAAGAAAATTTAAAAAATCACTCATGTGGGGCCGGGGCCCGAAAAATGTTTTTACTACATCACTATTTCTCCAACTTCCCGTGTAGGTTGGAGCATGAAAATTTGGGAAGTTGTTGGGTACTCACTAGCGACGCAAATTGGTGAAAAAGAATTTTAAAAATTTTGCTCATATGGGGCGGGGGCCCAAAAAGTTTTTTCCTTATGTGGGCTCTATAAAAATTGAAAATCATCAATTTTCCTATTTTCCGTGTAGGTAGAAGAAGTATAAAACTTTGGAATTTTTAGCGCATTTTCGAGAAGTCGAATGCGCTTTGCACCCGTTTTGTCCGTCCGTCTGTCATCACCCTTGATCTCAGCATCCATAAGTCCTAGACCCATGAGGTATATATGTTTTTTGTATGTCCTGACCTGCCATTTGTGCATCAACACTCAGTTACTCGATCCGTTAAAAAACCCCGTTAAAACTACCAAAAAATATTTCGAATCGAGAGGTAACACTAGCGCAGGGAACGGCCGCCATTGCCGGATGTCGAATACATAGTATTTCAAGCATTCAAGAGTGGTGCGAAAGCGTGAAAAAGAATTAGTTTTTTTTTTTAGTTCACGTCATTAGAATATGTGTAAAAGTTTAGAGAGTTTTACGTCATCATTTGTGGTGACTTGTAGTTAGATTAAAGAGAAAATAAAATTTTTTAAAATGTAAAGAAATGACTTTTAAATAAAAAAAATGTCAGGTATATTCATTACACAAGAAAATTCATAAAAATATGTCTAAAATCTAAACACAATTACTGATAACTACATAATGCTGATATCTAACATAAGTACTGATACAATATACGAAAATGCGCTAACACGTCCTGAATTCCAATAGGGACCAGGCTTAACATGATTTTTTTATTACATGCTCTCGACGATAATTTTGAATTTATTATTTTTTTTAATTTCCGACTCATGGGGTCCGGGGCCTATAAAACGATTCTTTCTTTATATGAGCTATTTAAAAATTAAAAATCACTAATTCTCCTATTTCCCGTATAGGTAGAGGCATGAAGCGTTGGAAATGTTTTGAGTACACGCTTTCGGCGAAAATTGGCCACATTTAAAAAAAAAATATCCCGCTCATGGGGCCCCGGGAGCCCAAATATAGCTTTTCTTATATTAAAAACCGACTGATCACTAATTCTCCAATTTTCCGTGTAGGTAGGAGCATGAAATTTTGGGAAGTTGTTGGTACCCCCTCACGACGAAAACTGGCAAAAAAGAATTTAAAAAATCTCGCTCATGTGGGGCCGGGGACCCAAAGATGTCTTTCCTCCTTATAATGGCTTTATAAAAATTAAAAATAACCAATTTTCCTATTTCCCGTGTAGGTAGAAGCATGAAACTTTGGAAATGTTTTGCCTACATGTTTCCTACGATAATTTGAAAAAAATAATTAAATTTACTATTCAATGGGGCCGGGGCCCCAAAACCTTTTTTCCGTATATGAGCTTTATAAAAATTGAAAATCCATAATTCTCCTTTTTCCCGTATAGGTAGAGGCATAAAACTGTGGAAATTTTTTGAGTAAACGCTCCCAACGTAAATTTGCTAAAAATAATGTTAAAACTCCATCTCAAGGAGGCCGGGGCCCAAATATAATTTTTCTTATATTAAAAACTGACTCATCACTAATTCTCCAATTTTCCGTGTAGGTAGGAGCATGAAACTTTGGAAAAATTTTAAGTACCCTCTCACAACGAAAGTTGGTGTAAAAGAATTTTGAAATACACACTCATGGGGGCCAAGGCCCCCAAAAAGTTTTTTTTCTCTTATATGAGCTTTATAAAAATTGAAAATCTATAATTCTCTTTTTTCCCGAATGGGTAACGGCGTGCAACGTTGGGGGGTTGTTAAATACTTTTCCACGATGGTAGCAGGTGAAAACATATTTAACATATCCCTAACTGGGGGCCTGGGGCCAAAATAAAGATTTTAATGCACTCACTCCCTCAATCATCACTAATTCTCCAACTTCCGGTGTATGCAGGAGCATGAAAATATTGGAAGTTGTTGAGTACCCTCTCACGACAAAAAAAAAAAAAATTAAAATTCCAAATTATGTGGGGCCAGGGTCCCAAAAACTATTTCTCTTTATCTGTAAAAATTGAAAATCACTAATTGTTCATTTTGCCGAGTATGTAGAACTTTAAACTTTAGGAAGTTGTTGAGTACACTTCATCAATGTTAAAAAATGAATATATATTTAAATTATCACTTACTGCATGCTGGAGGCCCCAGTGTAGTTTTTCTATTAAATGAGCCATTAAAAACTGAAAATTACTGCTTCTCCCATTTTCTGTGTAGGTAAAAGTATAAAGCCTTCTGTAGTTGTTTAGTAAAAGCCCGAAATGGTAATAAGGAAAATAATTATATAATTTTAAAAAATTTCCACTCATGTGTGGCCGGGGGCCCTAAACTTTTTTCCCCCTAAAATGGGATATATAAATATAAATCAACACTAATTTTCCAATCTTCCATGTAGGTAGAAGCTTGAAATTTTGGGAAGTTGTTGAGTAGGCCTACACTCCCGCGATGGTAAGAGGCAAAAAAAAATAGTAAATCCTTTCTCACTAGGGGGACGATTGCCAAAATATAGTTTTTTTTCTCATAATGAGCTATATAAAAAAGAAGCATTTTTCAATAACTGAAATCCTAATTTACCGCAGCAAAGCGCGGGTAAATTGCTAGTCTATACTAATAAAAAGAAAAGCCCTGACTGACTCACTTACTCATTCATCACTAATTCTCCAACTTCCCGTGTAGGTAGAAGCATGAAACTTTGGGATGTTGTTGGTTAACCTCTCACGACGAAAAATTGGCGAAAAAGAATTTTAAAAATCTCGCTCATGTGGGGCCGGGGGCCCAAAAAAACATGTCTTTCCTTATTTGGGCTCAATAAAAATTGAAAATCACTAATTCTCCTATTTCCCGTGAAGGTAGAAGCATGAAACTTTGGGAAGTTGTTGGGTACCCTCTCACAACGAAAATTGGCAAAAAATAATTGTTCAAATCTCGTTCATGTGGGGCCGGGGCCCCAAAAACGTTTTTCCCTAATATGAGCTATATAAAAATTGAAAATCACTAATTCTCCTGTTTCCCGTGTAGGTAGAAGCATGAAACTTTGGGAAGTTGTTGGGTACCCTCTCACAACGAATATTGGAGAAAATTTTTTTTAAAGTTCACACTCATAGGGGCCGGGGCCCCAAAAACGTTTTTTTCCTTATATAAGCTATATACTAATTGAAAATCAATAAATTCGTCTATTTCCCGTGTAGGTAGAAGCATGAAACTTTGGAAATTTATTGAGTACATGCTTCCGGCGATAATTGGCAAAAGAGAATATTAAAATTCCCACTTATGGGGACTGGGGCCCCAAAAACAATTTTTTCATTATATGGGCTATATAAAAATTGAAAATCACCAATTCTCCTATTTCCCGAGTAGGTAGACTCATGAAACGTT
>MUZC01001846.1:0-17777 GCA_002072015.1 Radix auricularia | reverse complement strand
TTTTTTTTCAAAGATCAAGCTTTTTCGTAAAAGCAGACATTCTGTCACTGAGAGTCATATAATGTATCTGCTTTCCTTGCCGAGTGGAATTAAGTTTATTGAGCTTTTCAAAAATTTCAGCCAAGTAAGCCAGAACAGCAACCCATTAGCCATGGTTCAAACTATCAACAAGCTTTGAGTTATTTCTAGATGAAAATCTCTTACGTCATCGCGTAATTAAAACAGTCAGATAACCAGCGAACTTCAGTATACATTAGTAACTGTTAACGTTCAAAATTCATATTCGAGCATAAGAAATCAAAGAGACCAGAATTTAATTGACAAGCTTGATAAAATTAAAAACCATTATGGCCAGATCAGAAATATATTTAAGTCTGCGTTAATTCTTTTACTTGCTAGTCTTTCTCGATTAATCCTACAGTGGACCACAGGGTGAGAACCACTGCTTTAAGCCACTCCTTTTTCTTGTCTTGGTAATTTTGGTTGCCTTTAGTGTCGTCTCTGGTAGCTCTATTAAAAGAATCGTATTGCTCTCTTACTGCTCACTACCATCAACTCACAGTTTTTTTAATTTAAAAAAAACACATCAGCAATCCTACATTAGGATGTGTCATTTATTTATGAGTAGAATGGCGCCCCTTAACGCTCAATGGGGGCGCCTAAATCATGTTTAACAACTGTTTTGTAATAAAGATATGTTCGGAGCTCCAATATTCAATCTTGCAAACGTATTTGGGATATATTAGTTTACATTAAAATGAAATTAAATAATGAGTTTTAATACTCATTTTGGCGCCCCCCTAACGTGGCGCCCGGGGGCATTCGCCCCCCCTGCCCCCCCTCGCTACGCCACTGCTGATACATAATACGAAAATGCGCTAACACGTCCTGAGTTCCAATAGGGACCAGGCTTAACATGATTTTTTTTTATTTTTAGCGCATTTTCGAGAAGTCGAATGCGCTATTGCACCCGTTTTGTCCGTCCGTCCGTCATCACCCTTGATCTCAGCATCCATAAGTCCTAGACCCATGAGGTATATATGTTTTTTGTATGTCCTGACCTGCCATTTGTGCCTCAACACTCAGTTACTCGATCCGTTAAAAAACCCCGTTAAAACTACCAAAAAATATTTCGAATCGAGAGGTAACACTAGCGCAGGGAACGGCCGCCATTGCCGGAAGTCGAATACATAGTGTTTCAAGCATTGAAGAGTGGTACGAAAGGGTGCAAAAGAATTAGTTTTTTTTTTTGGTAGTGAGTATAGTTTCGTCAAAACGACCCAATATGCGGCTGCATACGCGCTCGTTCACTTCCGGTTATTGCTATTCTTAGTAATACTTTTTTTATAAGGTTAAAAATTGAATGTGTGGCTGTGTGGTCACATTGATAGTACGAAAGTACGCTACGTCGCAGGTCCGGGGTTCGATTTCTTATTGATGCCTATTTTTTTTTTCAAACAATACTACATGAATTGATTATGAATAAGATTTTTTTTTAAAAATGGTTTGTTTTGATGTTAGGCTTAGGGATAGACTTTAGGGTTACGTTAAGTGATAGTTATTAGGGTTTGGGTTAGGTTTAGTGATAGTTTTTAGGGTTTGGGTTAGGTTTAGTGATAGCTTTTAGGGTTTGGGTTAGGTTTAGTGATAGTATTTAGGGTTGGGTTAGGTTTAGTGATAGTTTTTAGGGTTTTGGGTTAGGTTTAGTGATAGATTTTAGAGATTGTTTGAATGCACATATAGAATCGGAGGTTCAATGAAAGGCGCAGTGAATACTTGTAACTCTTCAATTTCTATATCCATAGCAATACAGTGTAGCAGCTATCATAGAATACATTCACTATGGTTGTCTCTCTCTCAACATATCGATAAAACAGGACTGTCCTGGTCCACCCTCAACACTCCTCCCTCTGCCTGCTTAATACACACTGTACCCTCATTGACACTCTCACCTGACATCTCTACACACTCCCCTGTGAACACCCGGTGAGCGAGTATTCAAGTCCACGGGTGTTCACGCTTTGTTTATCATTCACCCTACATTTTCGCTCAGACATTCTCACACCATAACATCTAACCGTGACAGCATCCTTCATTGGCATTAAATGGCAGGATAACGTGCCAAACAGTGAGATCCTAATGCGAGCCAAACAGAGGCGTCACTAGGGTTGGTGTCACCCGGGGCGGTAGCTCCTGGTGTCACACCGTCATGATTTAACCCATAGAACTCCTCCGAGTTTTCCAGTGCCATATAACGGGAATATATAGAATTTTACTGTTTGGTGTCACCCCCTGATGGTGTCACCCGGGGCGGCCCGCCCCAACCACACCCCTAGCGACGCCACTGGTGCCAAAGTCCAAGCATGTTTTCAATCCTTAGTGAAAGACGCCTAAGACATGTCAGAAGAATGAGTACAGGCCTCATCCACATTGACCTCTTATATGGAGAACTGACATGGGGAAAGAGGCAGACAGGTCGTCCACGAATCTGATTTAAAGATGTCTGCCAAAGGGACATGAAAGCAGCCAGAATAAATACAAGCGACAGGCAATGCAAAGCTAAAGACCGATTTTCGTGGCACACAGTTGTCGAAGAAGGCGTCAAAGTAGCCACTGAGCGAAGGATACAGACAGAAGAGCTAGGAGAAATGCCACAAGGATAGGACTGCACAGCCACACAAGGAAATGCAACGCAACCCTACAGTGATGTACCATCGCCTCCTGAGAGGGTAGGATGCCGATGAGTTTAAATATGTAAAATTGATGATTAAAGCACAGGGGATATAGGTTTATAAGTATAGTGTATTAAATTTTATTAACTTATATTTCTGCTTACAAACCTTTTGAATTAGACAGTTTCTTTAAATCTGGTTCTTGTTGGTAGTTGTGACGCAAAGTTCTGTCAGAATACGTTTAAGTATTACGAGCAATATTTTAAGCGATGCCTTAACTTGACTAACATTACACAATCTTTGTTGAAAGCAGAACGTAGTGTCTGCAGACTTGAACCCAGCAAGCGTCACTACCAGTGCTGCCTGCGACACTTTTGGGAAAAACTTGTCCGACACGTCAAAAAACCTAGTCTGAAAGAAAAAAACCTAGACATACTAAAAATAAACACACATGATGTCACAAAACTCCCCAACCCCCTAAAAACATTAATTTAAAAAGGCAGTGTCTATAATTTTTATTTCAAATTAAGCATGACTCAATTTTATTTGATTGTCATTCACGTGTGGATTTAGTGTAAGGCTGCACTCTAATATCGAAGTAAAGGGCGTGAAGCCATTTAAAACGTCATTAAATTAATTGCTAGGAATCAAATATTTTTGACAAATATTTTCATTTTAAGTAGCGCGTTTTTGAAGTGACGTCAAAAACACCTGTTCCCTTGTCACACATCACACAAAAGTGGGATAACCCACCCACCTTTCCATGCGTATCGGAATTTATTAGTATGTTCCACATTACTAAATTTAAAATATACTTACATCTGCATTTTTTAAAATCACTTATGTCATCTTCCTTTAAAATGTTATTGTCAATATTTATCAGCATTCTTCTATAAATAACGGACAATCCTTTTATACAGTAGATTATTGAGTACTTCATTTATCCATTGTTTAAGTTTCGTCTTGCATTTATATTTTAGTTTTAAATGTTAGTTTCCCTCGTTTGATAGGCAACCATTCCACTTCCAAATTCCGGACCGAAAGAACGAGAATTTGTATGTGTTTGTTGGTGCTTACGGAATAGGAAAAGGGTTTTTGTAATTATATCTATCTGAGTCCTGTATTAGACTATCATTGGTCTATACTCCATACCATATATATGTAGCCGAGTGGTGGGCTAAGGTTGGGTGTTGTTTAACACACAGGTAAAAAGAAATGCAGGTCGTGAAGATTATAGTTTCTATACTTGTTTATTTATTGATCTATCTATATGTTGACACAGTAATTTAGCTAGCAGGTAAAAAAAAGTATACAGTACTACTACTGTCTATGCCCTATTCTACCTAGGTGCCGGGTGATTCTCGGTGACTCTCTGGGTGATTCTCCGGGTGATTCTCTCCTAACCTAACTTTCTCCTCCCTTATATAGTCCTTGGACCGGAAGATGTTGGTTCCGGTCTAGTAGTATTGTCATATACTCTAGCCGGAAACGTACATTTCCGGTCATTGTTTAGAGGACAGATAACTCTCACCTCCGCCGGAAGTGATGCGTTTCCGGCACCCAAATACACCATTGTGCTGGGCTGATGAGATGGAGGGGGGTATTGTTAGAGGACTGAGAATTGTCACCTCCGCCGGAAGCGCTCGCTTCCGGCATCCAAACACACAATATTGTGCTGGAGACGGAAACTTTCGTCTTCCGACTCCCATAAATATTGGAGAAAATTGCTATCTTACCCACGGTCGCTGTGACAGCATCAGTAAGCCAACACTCCAGGCCCCATCCCTCTGCCGGAGTGAACAGAGAGCCCTTTGTTTGGGTGCGCGGTGAGGGGGGAGCAGTTGTGGCGCACCTATGTATGTTTTGGTGGTACACGGCCACATATACTTAAGAGAATATTCTCTCAACGCAGACAGAAGAAAATGTTAGAGCTGTTAAAGTCTAACAAAATTGAATATTTTTGCTCACTAAGGTTGTTTTATCTTGTACCAGATTTTTTTCCAGACGGATGGCGCCACTTTTCGAATTCAGAAGCATATAACCGTAGATATAACAATGGAACATCATAGTGCGGCTAAAATACTGTTGCAAAATACTGATTATTTTCATTTTTGAAAAATTGAATTTTTAAGGATGTTAATTGCACATATTTAAATATTTTGGTAATTTCACATCGCATATTTACTATTTTAAAAAAATCTAGAGTATAACTATTTTTGAAAAAAAAAAATAGGGTTGCGGAAATTAATGATTGATTTCTACATTAATCGTTAACAACTTTATTAGTTAAAATATCGATTAAAATAATTTTAATGGGTAAAAATTCTATAAAAATTTAAGAAAATATTTATAATATTTTTTTTCAATTTATTAAAAAAAACTAGCAGACCCGGTCGTTCAGGGGCGGATTAAGACTGCACGGGGCCCCGGGCTGCAATGAAACGGGGGCCCTATCCAGGAGCGGCGTTTGAGGGTGGCAACTGGGGCGACTGCCCCAGGCCCCGCGCTTAGGTAGGCCCGGCGTTTCGGTCCTGAACATGTCTCGCAGTTCACTTTCAATTATCAAAACGCATTATCTTGCAATATGTCTGCCAATAAATTGCATTTTGAATCACGTCGTAATCGGCACGTCATTTTTCGATAAGAATAAACCGTTGTTTATAGACCAGAGAAAATAATGAACTTGTAATAATTTAATAAAAAGGTGACACGCGGTATTAAAATTACACAATAATCAAGATATTTCATATTTTTAAATACTATAGCATACTGGTGCTTAGCGATCTTTACTAGTACCCTGGCCCCGTGGGTTCATTGCTGGCACTAGGCCCCGCGCTTGCCTAACGCCACCACTGGCCCTATCCAGCCAGCGTCCATTAAAATCAAATGATTGTTAACAGCTAATATAGGACTGTAACTAAATATTAATAATGAAAAAAAATAAACGAACACGAAGAAATAACTGTTTGAAGTGTTTGCGGTATGTTACAATTGAGTTTGAAAAGAAAAATTTTATTTTCCACTGTCGGGAATCGAACCCCACACCGGTTGCATCACGCATTTAAACTTTCTCCACACGGCCAGCGGAGCTTGTCTAAAATGAGAAATGTTAAAAAATATAGACTATATTTATACTAAGTTCTCTACGTGAGCCAATTAAATCACGTTTTATCGATTATAATTAACACTATCAGGTCTGAATCGCGATCAGCTGTATAGTTAATATTTATAAATTTAATGAATTTTTTTATATTTTCAAGGGTTCGTGCAAACATTTGTACACTGTTATTATAAATATAAAAAGTTTGGGGGTCCCTAAACCGTCGGGGGCCCCTGGTTTTAGCCCGCTCAGCCCCCCCTCCCTTAATCCGCCATAGCTGTCGTGCGTTGCAACGATCTTAGAAAAAAAGACTATTTAAGAATCCAATGTCAATGATCGATATGTTTTAAAAACAATTATGCCAGAAACCTACACGGAAGTGTGCAAAAAAAAAGTTAAAGTTTCATAGCCAATGGATAAATAAAATAATAATTTAAAAGCTTAAAAAAAGAAGAAAAAAAACGACATTAAAAGGCCAGGCTCTAAAATGAGTGATAATTTGTACTCAAGCTATGTTTCTCAATATTGTGTAAAATTGATTGGGGAATTAAATTATTAACGTGCATTACAAAATTATTTGGGGACGCCTGCCCGAGGGAATGAACATAAAGAGTTCAGTTCCCTATAGTAATTATTTATAGACTCTTGAGTTCTTATGTACTAAGATTGTCAAGATCCGTTATTTTCTCAGTAACTTAAGGTAGCACTAATTTTTATAAAGGTAATGTAAGGAAAACATGACATTTAAGGGCCCCTGTGCGCATTCTGTGCAATATGTCAATTTCAAATAGCTGTTCATTTCAATCCAGTTTCATCATAAATATATTCCTCTAGATTGTTAAAAATAAAATGGTGAAAATATCTTAAACATATACCAAAAACAAACATTCGGGGCCCCCGGCCTAGAAGGAATTGACATTAGAAGTTCAGTGCTCTATAGCATTTTAATATGGTCTAACAAGATTTAAGGGAAAAAATCATGATGGGGCCCATTCAGTATTCAGTGCAAGATGTAAAGTTGAAAACACTTGTTCATTTTAATTTGCATGATAATATATATATATTTGTCATTATTTGTCAAGATCATTAAAAATTGAATGGGCAGAATATCTTACACATTTACTGAAATGTTTGGTTAAGATCCATCAATTTACCAAGTAGCTAGTGCTTAAACTATTTTTATATCGCTGATATAAGCAAAAACAACATTAAGGGCCCCAGGGCCCATTCAGGGCAAGATATAATGTTCAAAACATATGTTCATTTGAATATGGATAATAAAGGATAAGTTTATCATTATTTGTCAAGACCTTTAATAATTAAATAGGGGAATAAAATCTTAAACGTTTACAAAAACAGGTATTTTGCCCCCCCCCCCACCCCAGCACCGAAGAAGTTGCCATTAGGAGTTTAGTGGCCTATGGTATTTCAATATTGGCTATCAAGTATTTATACACAAATTTTGTTTAAAATCCATTAATATAGCAAGTAGCTAATGCATAAACTAATTTTTATATAGCTCATAAAAAAACGACATTAAGGAGCCCAGGGCCAATTCACGGCAAGATATAAAGATCAAAATACCTTTTTTATTTTAAGATGGATAATAATGGATACATTTATCATTATTTGTCAAGACCTTTAATAATTGAATTGGGGAATAAAATCTTAAACATTTACGAAAATAGGTATTTGGGGCCCCCAGCCCCGAAGGAGTTGCCATTAGGAGTTAAGTGCACTATGGTATTTTAATAATGGCTATCAAGAATATAATTTAAAAATTTGGTTAAGATCCATCAATATAGCAAGTAGTTAGCGCTTAAATTATTAGTATATAGCTCATATAAGCAAAAATGGCATTATGGGCCCCCGGCACCCCTTTAGTGTTAAATAGAGAAAAAAAGTAGCCAGTTACCATTCCTTGAAGGTACTCAACAGTCTCAAAAATTTTCATGATGATCTGAAGAATGGTTTAGTCAGCTATAAAGGACAAGCACACACACACACATACAGACATACTTTGATTTATAAATATATAGATAATTATAGATAGATCATTAATAAGCAATATAAAATCCCAGATAACAGGATCTGTATCGCTGAGGAACATAGTACAACAGTCCATAACAGTTTAAAATATATATGTCTATGAGACAGGAGAAATAACCCAGTAATACAAAAAGTCAATTACCTCTTTTGTCATAAGATTTTTTTCATTAAATTTTCAGAAGTTAACGATTACATTAAATTGTTCATTACATGCCCTAAAAAGATCAAGAAACCTAGACGAGTTTAAAAAAAAACAAAAACAAAAAACAACCTAGATCTAGGTCGAAAAAACTAGCGCTAGCAGCACTGGTCACTACAAGTTTCTTATTCAGAACTCCCATAACATTTTCGAACCATTGTTTCAGTCATATTTTAAAAAATAAACACTTTTATTATTTTGTTTCAATTCCATAACTTAATTTGCGAGCCGCATCGTCAGCAGAGAAAAGCTGCATGCGGCCCGCAAGGCCCAGTTTGGGCGCAGTATTATTATTTTTCAAAACAACAACAAACACATATATTAAAAATATTAATAACAACAAAAAAAACATAAACAACAGCATCAACTCAGTAGATTTTATAATAATGTTTAAAAATAGTGTTCGGTTTCAAATAATATACATTTCCTTATTTGCGTGTAAAATCTAATTAAATTTTAAAAATAATTCACACCAAAATGACGATTTTATTCAATTTTTTTTTGTCTTATGATGCTTACTCGAAACTACGTGACCTTCTGTGACTTTCTATGACCTCTATAACCTGCTGTGACCTACTTTGCAGTCCTAGGCTTTTATCAGTTGGGAGGCATCAAACCCGTTGTCCCCCTTACAGAACAAGGTCGGGATACAACATGCGGGGAAATCTGCGTGCGTGTTGTTCCTGTAATAGCAATTAGTTTTGTCGTACTCATACTCCATGAACATACACCTGTGAGATCAAATAAAATAGTTTATAGTATATAGAAATACATATCATTAAAAAAAAATCCGTTAAAACAAAGTTTTTGAACTATAAATCACTTATATATATATAAGACAGAACTTAAAGTATTGATTATGTTGCAAACAGGAGGCACTTCGTAACGGGTGTGTGGTCATCGATGGTTAAACTGAACTCCAGCAAACACGTGGATGTGAACAATGCATTGTTAGGTGACACAAGAGAGAGAGAGAGAGAGAGAGAGAGAGAGAGAGAGAAAGAGAGAGAGAGAGAGAGAGAGAAAGAGAGAGAGAGAGAGAGAGAGGGAGAGAGACGACGGTGAAGTTAATATAAGGGATTTAAAAACATGAGTTTTTACCAGTTAACAGTAACATTTTGAGTCATGTATTTTGGAATATACCTGTGGAAAGTGCAATTGACACTAAATTTAGTCTGCGGCAGTCTACCCTAAGGTCATATTGTCTGAGTTGCCTCTAGCCTGTGACATTTTCGCCTCTTACTTGTAACATTGTTGCCTCTTACCTCTACCATTGTAGCCTCTTACCTCTACCATTGTAGCCTCTTACCTGTGACATTGTTGCCTCTTACCTGTGACATTGTTGCTTCTTACCTGTGACATTGTTGCCTCTTACCTGTGACATTGTTGCCTCTTCCCTGTGACATTGTTGCCTCTTACCTGTGACATTGTTGCCTCTTACCTGTGACATTGTTGCCTCTTACGTGACATTGTTGCCTCTTACCTGTGACATTGTTGCCTCTTACCTGTGACATTGTTGCCTCTTACCTGTGACATTGTTGCCTCTTACCATTTTGCATTGCTGCTTCTTACCTGTAACATTGTTGCCTCTTACCCTGTAACATTGTTGCCTCTTACCTGTAACATTGCTCGCCTGCTTCAGTACATTCACACTTTCTACATCCGGGTGTCTGCCAGGATTGACCAACTTGATATCTACCGCACAGACCTTGATAGAAAAGCTGGGGCCAATGATTAAGTCAAAGAAAAGCTGGGGCCAATGATTAAGTCAAAGAAAAGCTGGGGCCAATGATTAAGTCAATAAAGCTGGGGCCAATGATTAAGTAAAAATAGCTGGGGCCAATGATTAAGTCAAAGAAAAGCTGGGGCCAATGATTAAGTAAAAATAGCTGGGGCCAATGATTAAGTCAAAGAAAAGCTGGGGCCAATGATTAAGTAAAAAAAGCTGGGGCCAATGATTAAGTCATAAAAGCTGGGGCCAATCATTAAGTAAAAAAAGCTGGGGCCAATGATTAAGTCAAAGAAAAGCTGGGGCCAATGATTAAGTCAAAAAAAGCTGGGGCCAATGATTAAGTCAAAGAAAAGCTGGACCAATGATTAAGTAAAAAAAAAAACAACTGGGGCCAATGATTAAGTAAAAAAAAAAGTTGAGGCCAATGATTAAGTCAAAGGTTTCAGTGTTCAATTATTTGCCCTCACAGAAAATTTCTACATTTTTTGTGTTAAAGTTTTCAGCAAGGTGTACAATTACTTAATAGCGTGTTGCCTTGTTTAAAATGCTTTAAATCATTTAGTAACAATTCTTTGGTATGTCGTTGAATTGTTCAATAGGCTGTTTCATTGTTTAGTATGTTGCTTAAATGTTTCGTAAAAAGTTTAGCTTTCTAGTAATGTGTATATTGTTTGACTTACCCTTCTTTGGTGCAGCCATAATGTTAACAACATCAACAACTGCGATCAAAAGAAATGTTGACAACAACGTTTTCATCGCTGTTTGTTCTCTGAGTAACTTCGTATGTGATGATGTTCAGAAGACTTCCGTCAGAGGCTGGGGGACTTTTATATACCCATGTGGACTAAGTGGACATTTGTCAACAATCGCTGGGGTTGTATTTCTAATTGCAACATTATAAAGGAATGAATATCTTTTTATATTCAAAGCTTATAATTAACAATGCCATTAAATTTTCCAAGTGGATATTGCGACGACTCGGTAAGGATAATTACTGTCGGCCTCCATGGAGAAGGTCAATGATAATATCAGATTTAACTTAACTGCTTACAGAAGAAGAAAAAATGTGTTACTGTTTTCTTTTCTTTGACAATATTTCTTTCACAAAACATTCAATCGGCGGTCATGGCCAGGAACCAATACTCGGGCCTCAACTTTTCGCACCAAATTACCTCCCTGTTTTCCTCTTACAATTACGGATGCATTGCCCCCCCCCCCCCCATTTCATCATATCTCAATAACCCTTCTCCATCTCTTTGTTTACATTTTTCTTTCAGCTCTTGATTGGTTGAATTTTCTGGGGACACTCTCCGTCATTTTTACCAGAATAAACCGCTTTGAATTTAGGTCAACCAGTTATGTTCAACTATGTCTGTCACCGAATATGTTCAATTATGTCTGTCACCGCATGTTCAAATATCTCTGTCACCCCTAGGGCTGTCAATTTGTTGAAAAATGCTGCCCGGGTACCCGTCAAAATTTCGAACGGGTACCCGGGTTACCCGTTCGAAACATCGCATAATTTTCCCCGTCATGACCGCTATACAATCATACCTAGCAAACTCCCATTCACCTCATTTCAAACAGTACTCACACGGCTGTCGTTCGTAAATGACGTCACGCGATTTTGACCGATTTATAACCTCGCTCTCTCCCCCAATTGTCACAAAATCTTAGAACCCCCTCTCACATGTCATCACAAAGATTTGCAGCGCCCCCCACCCCCCATAAAAAGCCGTACTTCCTTTTTGAAAAAAAGTATGTGTCAATTAACCTTATTGTCACTTAAGTTTTTATTTAATGGGAAGTTGTACTCTAAAATCGATACACGCTAAATCCACGTAAACGTCATTAAATAAATTGTAAGCATTCAAGTTTTTAAGTGGAACTTTCATTTTAAGTTGCACGTTTTGATGTGACGTCACATCTTTAAAACACACCACACCCTTCGTCACAAATGTGTGACCGCCTCCTCCCCTAGGTGCAAAACGTCATTTACGGATGGCTTCTTATCCGTACCTTAGACTTACTGTTAGTAACTAATTTATTGACTTAAAAATGACGAATTTTGGTGTATCATTTTTTTTTAATTTTGGACAAGCCACACGTTGCAACGAACACCCAAAACACAATCGAATGTAGGGAGGAGATGGGGTAGATAAACAATCCTATGTCGGCGTATTTCAAAGTAACTTTAATGTCAAAGTCAAAGCAGGAATGTTTTTTATTTAGAAAACCAAACATGGCCTCATTTATCTCTATGCAGTCCGTCCCCGCGGCCGACGACGTACCCATTTGAAACTGTTAGTAACTAATTAATTTTATAATTTTAAATGCTGACAACATTGTACGCATTATTAGCATCAGTTTATGTAGGTGAACACATATTAATAGACACAAGAACCACAAGCGAATGCAAGGGGTGTAGATTATGTGAGTGAAGGGAAGAGGGGGCTAGTTAAACAATATGTTCAAACATGTCTGTCACCGAATATGTTCAAACATGTCTGTCACCGAATATGTTCAAACATGTCTGTCACCGCATGTTCAATTATGTCTGTCACCGCATGTTCAACTATGTCTGTCACCGAATATATTCAAGTATGTCTGTCACCGCATATGTTCAAGTATGTCTGTCACCGAATATGTTCAATAATGTCCATCACCGCATATGTTCAAGTATGTCTGTCACCGAATATGTTCAAATATGTCTGTCACCGCATGTTCAATTATGTCTGTCACCAAATATGTTCAAGTATGTCTGTCACCGAATATGTTCAAGTATGTCTGTCACCGCATGTTCAATTATGTCTGTCACCGAATATGTTCAAGTATGACTGTCACCGAATTTGTTCAAGTATGTCTGTCACCGAATATGTTCAAGTATGTCTGTCACCGCATGTTCAAATATGTCTGTCACCGCATGTTCAATTATGTCTGTCACCGCATGTTCAATTATGTCTGTCACCGCATGTTCAACTATGTCTGTCACCGAATATATTCAAGTATGTCTGTCACCGCATATGTTCAAGTATGTCTGTCACCGAATATGTTCAATAATGTCTGTCACCGCATATGTTCAAGTATGTCTGTCACCGAATATGTTCAAATATGTCTTTCACCGCATGTTCAATTATGTCTGTCACCGAATATGTTCAAGTATGTCTGTCACCGAATATGTTCAAGTATGTCTGTCACCGCATGTTCAATTATGTCTGTCACCAAATTTGTTCAAGTATGTCTGTGACCGCATATGTTCAACTATGTCTGTCCCCGCATGTTCAAATATGTCTGTCACCGCATGTTCAAATATGTCTGTCACCGCATGTTCAAATATGTCTATATGTCTGTCACCGCATGTTCAAATATGTCTGTCACCGCATGTTCAAATATGTCTGTCACCGCATGTTCAAATATGTCTGTCACCGAATATGTTCAAGTATGTCTATCACCGAATATGTTCAAGTATGTCTGTCACCGAATATGTTCAAGTATGTCTGTCACCGAATATGTTCAAGTATATCTGTCACCGCATGTTCATTTATGTCTGTGACCGCATATGTTCATGTACGTCTGTCACCAAATATGTTCAATTATGTCTGTCACCGAATATGTTCAAGTATGTCTGTCCCCGAATATGTTCAAATATGTCTGTCACGGAATACGTTCAAGTATGTCTGTCACCGAATATGTTCAAGTATGTCTGTCACCGAATATGTTCAAGTATGTCTGTCACCGAATATGTTCAAGTATGTCTGTCACCGCAGGTTCAAATATGTCTGTCACGGAATACGTTCAAGTATGTCTGTCACCGACTATGTTGATATGTCTGTTGGTGTTGAGTTGGAAAGACGTCTGACGTCCGCATTCTAGACGTCAACGATAATTACTCCTCCGTGCAGACCTGGCGTCAATGTGATGTCATCTAACTTTGTCAACAATGAAATAATTGTATGAATAATGTCTGTGTGAGATGTGGGAGTCTAGAGGGAAATTAACCATAGACGTCAAACATAATGTCCAAATATGTCAAAGATAGACGTCAAACATAAAGTCAAAATATGTCAAAGATAGACGTCGAATACGATGTCAAAATGTGTCAAAGATAGACGTCAAACATAAAGTTAAAATATGTCAAAGATAGACGTGAAACATAATGTCAAAATGTGTCAAAGATAGACGTCAAACATAAAGTCAAAATATGTCAAAGATAGACGTCAAACATGTCAAAATATGTCAAAGATAGACGTCATTGAATGAAGACAGTAGATTGTCTTTGATACACAGGTTAAAATAAAACATTGATTGTACTTAAAGATGGCATTCAATATATTTCTAATGATCGAAGTCCACGTTAGATGTTTGCGTCATCTGTGACATGTCTTCGGAATAGAACTAAGAGGTGGTCATAAGAATCAACAAGTGTTTTGGCCCATTCAATAAGATAACAGATTTATTATAATTGATGAGATTGCCTGAAAATTGGCTTACGATGAGATTCAATTTGATTAGTGAGATTCTTTTACCTAGGCTCACAAAACGGGAACCATTTTATTGTGAGACAGCAGTAGAATTGACCAAATTGGTTTTGACATGCTACCAATGACCACATCTTTGTCCTGCACAAATTCACACGCTAGCGTCTGTAGGAAACACAACTCATCCAGAATAAAAGGGTGATAAGACGTTAAAATGGATTTAATTTAGGTCAAATGATTCTTTTGCGCACCAAAAAGTCAGCTGATGAAAGTAGAGCCCAAATATCAGACGTACTATGAATGTAGAGCCCAAATATCATACTATGAATATAGAGCCCAAATATCATACTATGAATATAGAGCCCAAATATCAGACATCTGATGAAAGAAGAATCCAAATATCTGACATACTATGACTGTGGAGCCCAAATATCAGACGTACTATGAATGTAGAGACCAAAAATCAGACGTACTATGAATGTAGAGCCCAAAAATCAGACGTACTATGAATATAGAGCCCAAAAATCAGACATACTATGACTGTGGAGCCCAAATATCAGACATCTGATGAATGTAGAGCCCAAATATCTGACATCTGATGAAAGAAGAATCCAAATATCTGACATCTGTTGAATGTAGAGCCCAAAAAATCAGACATCTGATGAATGTAGATCCCAAATATCTGACATCTGTTGAATGTAGAGCCCAAATAGTTTGTGGAAATATGACTCCACCTAAGTATCCTATAACACCATGTAAACATTACTCTAACATCTGACACACCTTTAAAAGATCACCCCAAATTGTAATACGATGAAATGGCTCGAAACAAATAAACATGATACTGAATTAGTTATAAGTAAGAGAACGCTTGCAGGTGCCTGGACATTATCCCATATCCTTGATGGTGCTGGATATTATCCCTTATCATTGATGGTGCCTGTACATTATCCCATATCCTTGATGGCGCTGGATATTATCCCTTATCATTGATGGTGCCTGGACACTATCCCATATCCTTGATGGTGCTGGATATTATCCCTTATCATTGATGGTGCCTGTACATTATCCACAACACTTGATGGTGCCTGGATATTATCCTCTTCCCTCGATGGTGCCTGGACATTATCCACAACACTTGATGGTGCCTGGACATTATCCACAACCCATTTAGCAGCTACCAATAAATCAACATGACATCACACCCACATTCCCCCACCCCTAACTCACCTGTCAAATATCGACTGTTTCATTTCTCTACATGTAATGATAGTGTGGCTCTCTACTCAATGGCCGTGTAATTATCCTGACGTCATCACGGGGTTTTACTTAAAGCGGACGACTCAATAAAGGGCTTTAAAAATGTTCGTCAGTCGGATTTGATTACACCCTACACACACAGACTAATGGTAGCCAAGTCACGTGTGCACATCTCGGAAAAAAAACAACCATCTAATTAAGCACGAGAAACATCTGTAATATGTTAGAACAGAACGTTTGAGGGACTTATCTGCCAAATGCCGCGGAGCCTTCTAGAGTTACCGCGCAGCAAATTTTAAACATTATTAAAGATTTTTGTTTGTTGGAAAGCCGCACAACGTTGCACAGTTCATATGGGACAGGAGTGGAGAGACAGAGAGAGAGAGAGAGAGAGGGAGAGAGAGAGAGAGAGAGAGAGAGAGAGAGAGAGGAGAGAGAGAGAGACAGAGAGACAGAGAGAGAGAGAGAGAGAGAGAGAGGGAGAGAGAGAGAGAGAGAGAGACATTGGCGATGTGTAAACTGTTGCTGAAATGGCCAGGTACTCGGTAGACGGGTTTCACTTCAAGGCCACGGATATTGAGCTTCCGTTGTAGACTCAGTCGGAGGGTAAGTGGTTCAAGGCCACGATAAGAGTTAAAATACAATAGTTCACAATCATTTTACTTTTGTCTTTGATCTATTGTCTTGAGAGTGGATGTGTATGCGGCTAAGGGGCCATCCATATATTACGTATGCAAGGTGGGTGGAGGGAAGGGGTTTTCAATAAGGGGCCGTCCATAAAGTACGTCACGCTCCAGAGTGTAAGAAAGTGTGACAGTTTGTGACAGGGGGAGGGGGGTGTCCCGGCCAGGTGTGACGTCACGGTGATTTATGTTAAATTTTAATTATTTTGTTAATTGAAAAAATATTTTTGTACAAAAGTGTGACGTACTGTAGGGGGGAGGGGGTCCAAGATTTGTGACATTTTGTGACAGGGGGGAGGGTGGTAAAAGTGGTAAAAAATAGCGTGACGTACTTTATGGACGGCCCCTAGACCGAATTTTGCGTATGGATGCGTACATGAGGGGGGGGGTCTCGACTGAATGTGTTTGTACGCACATATTTAATGTGCATAATGCCAGGCCTAGTAACGCAAATGGCTCAGGCTGCAAACGGCATTCTTGACTGACTTAGTCAAGACTGATATGAAACACAACGTACACAAACTATTTGTGTAAAAAGACAATAAATTTGAGTTTTATTTATGAACTAATAACAGTAGACGTTTCGGCCAATGTCTTCATCTACTGTTAATTAATATTAGTTCATAAATAAAGCTTAAATGTAATGTTCTCTTGCACAAATAGTTTGTGTACGTTTTTGTAAACAAACTTTATGCAGTGCCCTTCTGTAAAATACTGATATGAAATATTTTTTTATAATTAAATGCAAACGAACTTCTAAACTTTTAATTCATCATCATTCATCAATTGTCCATTGAGGTCCTTGTGGAACATAGGGCCTCTGTCAAAGCTCGCCACTGTGCACGGTCCCTTGCCAGTCGTTTCAATTCTTCCCAGCTCCTCCCAGTTCTTCCAGCCTCATCTAACTGTTTTGTGTCCACACCTCTCCCACAGTTTGGAGTTTTCGATCTTGTCGAACCATTTTTTTCCAGAATATTTCAGAGACATCTGTTAACAAAGGTTTGGAGTCTATTTTGTGTTGTCTCTGTCCTTCTCCATGTTTCGAATCCATAAAGTAGGACCGTTTTAACGTTGGTGTTAAAAATCCTTACTTTTGTTTTGACAGAGATGCATGCAGATTTCCAGACCTGTTGCAGATTGGCAAATGCCTGTCACGCCAAATTTATTCTTCGTTCGATGTCCTCATCTGTTCCCCCTGATACACTGACCACACTCCCAAGATAAACAAAATTGTTTACTTGTTCTAAGGTACGGTTTGCTACTTGTATCTCTCCATCTTATTTGTAGTTAATTTTCAGATTTTTTACAAATGTTGATTATTGAGTCCTACTCTTTTCCCAGTCTCGCTCAATGCTGTGAGTTTGTCTTGCATGTCTTGATGTCTGTGGGACAGAATGGCCAAGTCATTCGCAAACTCCAAGTCTTCTAGTTTTTGCATTAGGTTCCACTGGAACAACGGTGATGTCATTCTGGAAACAGTCGGTGAAATCTTAGCACGTGGCGAGTAGTATTTATTGCAGGAAACAGGTATTATTGACCTTTGACACCACCACTGTGGTTAGTGGTGTGACCTTTGACCTAGTTTCCGGTGGTGGGTGACGTCA
>MUZC01001845.1:20741-31396 GCA_002072015.1 Radix auricularia | reverse complement strand
ACACGAACGCACACACACACACACACACACACGCACGCACGCACACACACGCACACACACACACGCGCACACGCACACACACACACACACACACACACACACTCACACACGCACACACACACAAATGTAGACAGTTTACGTTGACTGAACAAACTTTCCATTTGAGAATATAAGTTTAATGAGAACATCATGTTAACCTATTTTAAAAAACCAGTCCACTTTGTAAAACGAACAGCTATTCTATATCGAACGACAAATAAGCAACGATGTAAAAACGTATCAGCTCTGTCACAACGTATTTCATAAGAACAGACCAACGAGCACACAAAGCAACGCAGCTTTAAATCTCCAGCTATAGGGACTTTGTGGACAGAGGAAAGTGGACACTTCAAAGCACATTGTATAGGATCATAAGAGTAGAAATGACGCTCTTTAAAATACGAACATCTAAATTTCATCATAGAATATTCATCTCAACATTGAAATCACTTGGAATATTCATGCGTTATGTTATGGGGAGAGCCTTCAAATTATAGATGAAATTCGCCCATAGCCACATACATTCGTGTTTAAACCGATCATTTCAAAGACACGCCGGTCCTTACACGGATATCTTATCTATACAAAATGGGATTTTAATATTGTCTGGAGGATGGCATCGACACTTTCAATCTTTCCCTTACAGCAGTTCAGTGGTTCCCAACCCTTTTTGGGCGGCGACCCCTTTTAATAAAAGCCATGTGACCTGCGACCGCCATGAAATTTAAATGAGTCATTTTCCATCGTATTTTATTTTTTTTATTTTTTTATCTTTACAAAATAGAGAAAATTTGCAGTATAGTTAATATTATATATTAATTTAGCCGACAGTTGGCAACCCCAAGAAAACCCCGTCGCGACCCACAGAATGGGAACCGCTGCTATGGAGTATATGTGGCTCTTATCTTATCGGTTACAGCCAGTCCTTTTATACAGATTATTACGTCCTAGGCTTGTCCGTAGTTTATGTCCAGTCTTGCATTTTTATTAAAGCTTTAAATGTTGACAGGGTGTTGGTGTTCCTCGTTTTATCAGGCAACCTATTGAAAGTACGAATTCTAGAAGGGAAGCACGAGAATTTCTATGTGTTTGTTCTTGCATGTGGAATAAGAAACGTGTGTTTATTCGTATGTCTATTTAAAGGTTGTATTGAAGTTATCTTTGTGATGTATTTCGAGGTTATAATTAGTCGTTATGTGTATAATAACTAATTTGCTCTGTTTTATTTCTATCCTCTAGTGTTTCAGGTTTAATGATTTAACTAAATGTATTACTCTTCGCAGTTTGGATATTCTCCTGTAATCAGTGGCGTAGCAAGGGGGGGCGGAGGGGGCGGTCCGCCCCGGGCGGCACTCATTCAAAGGGCGGCATTTGTGGGCATTTGAAAAATAAACCCAGCCATTTCCGAAAACCGCCCCTTTTCTTTTGAGGGTAAAAACCATAGTGAAACAAAAAGAATATAAATTTTGAGTTTAAATTAACGGATTCGTGCATCATTTGTTTGATTACATAGTGGTTGTTATAACTAACGCAGAACAGTTTAAAAATTTAAAATTGCTAAAAAAAAAAGTAACTATTTGTTTGCAAAATTAAGGGGTATACGTCACAGATGGCGCTTTTTAAAGAAAACTGCACAAAAAACAACAACACATCACCGATGGTCCGAATATATGTAGTATTAATATCGCACGACCGTTTTAGCGTGGAATTTCGACATTCGCTGAATGATGCGCTAACATGAACCTACGTGACATAGTGGTTCAAATATTATGCTTAAAATGCAAGAAGTAAATTATATTATTGTAAGGTAACATATTAAAAATTAAATTTACTTTGTTTTTATTGCATTAAAGTAATACATATAGTGTGATATAGCTTGTATTTTTCATTAATATACGGTTATTCCTTAAAAATGAATCAACAATTGCTATCAGTGTATCTAGTTGTGAAAGGAGCTTCTCCAAACTGAAGTTGAAAAAACAATATTTTCGCTCCACAGCAAGTGATTTCAGACTACAAAATCTTGCGATATTGTCCATAGAACATGATATTACAAATTATATGAATTTTAATAACATAATAAACGATTTTTCGACTATGAAAGTTAGGTGAGTAAGTAAATTCATAAATAATTTTTTAAAATATGTTTAAAAACTGATGTATACAATTTCTCTTTTTTTAATTATTTTTTTATTATTATTATTATTATTATTTTTTAAAAATCATCTATTTATAAATAAAAAATAAAAGCATATTATATTTTTAATGTTTTGGGGTGTAAATTTGGAATATCTTTTGTCTCATTTGTAGGGTGGGTGGACCTGTGACCCTATACATTTCTTGTGGCCTTCAAAACAATTATCTTGTATTTTATAATGTGTATTTATAGGTTTATCATCTTATGCGGCCTCTTTTATTACTGCTTACATAAATAGGGCATGCAATGGTAAAATTGTTCCCTACATTTTACAATGTACTTCGTTTCAATTACAATTATTTATTCACGCTTATTAATTAAAAAAAAAAACAACATCATATGATTTACTTAATTAAGAGGCCGTCCATAAATGACGTCACATGATTTCGGCTGATTTTTCACCCCCTGCCCCCTCGTCACACGGCGTCACGAAACGAAAACTTGGATCCATTCCTCAATGTGACGTGACAAAGTCCCCCCCCCCTACAGGCTTTATTTTGTATTTGAAAATGAGCATGTTTAAATCACCATTTTGTTTGTTTGGTCATTAAAATATGTTTTTAGTTTAAGGTTGCACTCTAACATCGTAACACACGTGAAACCACATAAAACGTCATTGAGTAAAGTTTGGGTAATCATATATTTCAGTGTAGCTTTTATTTAAAGTTGTGCGTTTTGAGAGACATCAAATGTGTGACTCCCCCCCCCACCCGGTGTGTAACGTCATTGTCATTTATGGGCGGCCCCTAAAAGGGCGGCATATTGGAGACCGCCCCGGGCGGCAAAAGCTCTAGCTACGCCACTGCCTGTAATCATCTGGCAGGTTTAAAACAAAGTAAAAACTTTTCAGTTGATCAAAACCACACCGTACCTATTGGATATGACTTGGGGACCAAGTTATGGAAATTGGTTTTGCTGGGTCCTCTCAAAGCTTATGCTGGGTCCTCTCAAAGCTTATGCTGGGTCCTCTCAAAGCTTATGCTGGGTCCTCTCAAAGCTTATGCTGTGGTCGTTGGTTGCACCACATAAAGATGTGCTCCAGTTTTATAGTTTAAATACAATGCCACTCTACTACTTTTATGTATGTGACTTTCGGTAGAAAAATGCATTGCAGCCGGCTATTTCTATAACAACGGAAGCCACCAGCCATTCCCGCTTGCCGGTGTCGACAGACCGGTACTAATAGCCAACAGTTCCAGGTCTCGGTAGACAAGGCAAAGAATAACTTGCATTTCGGGAGGAAAGGGAAGGGAAGACGGAAGAAGGGAAAGAAAGAAAAAAAAAACGCTTCCGACCAAGCGGCTTTGAATGTAGCCACAGTAATGATCAATGACCTAACGAGCTTAGACGAGGGTAAGGAATCGGAACATACCAGTGCCCGAGCGTGAACTGTAATCAATTTTCAAGAGCAGTTTTTAAGACGTCCGTGTGCCACGTCTCGTGATATAGGGACAGTCCAGTGTGAATACGTCATGGTGCGTGTCCAGCGTCAGCAGTAACGTTTCAGGCGTATGTATCACTCTGTTATATATCTGTTATATCACTCTGAAAAGGGGACAGGCTGGGTTGGGGGGGGGGGATAAGAGAAATGTCATGCCCAACTGATAAGCATCGATGAGCAATAAGTATAAATCATTATTTTCAAAAGTCACGAAGAATAAAAAATCACAGACGTTATTTCAATAATCATAACTTAAGTGGATTACTTGAACGCGTTTTTTGTTACTCAACTTTAGAAGATGGCAATTTAACCCACACCGCCGCCATTACTAAGTGGGTAATGATTTTTTTTTTTTAATAATGACAAAACTAATTAATACAGGTTTATGTTAATTTTCAATCCCTTCATAAAACTCTTGAGTCTCCGAGGTTGGGCGCCACACTTTTTACTGGCTACATAAGCTAATGATACACGTCATTGAGCGATGAGTTTAAAGAAGGCTGTAGTAACTTTGAATTCAGTATTAAAAAGCGTTTTTTTTTTTAAAAATCGTCTGTATCCGTGGTCCCGAGTCCCGTGGTAAGACGCAAGAATACCAGCGATTTGCTGCAGACAAGAAATATTTTTGTGTAGATGCCTAAATTTAAGTAGCGCTTCCGCTTTATTGCCACCATGGAGACGAAATTGTTAAGTTTTCACGTGAATTCAACAAAGAGAAGGGATGAGAAATAATGTATACTATGTGATTTGATGGGGAGAAAAAAAAAGACAAGAAAAAGAAGTTGTAAAAAACTTGGATAAAATATCAGTTTCAAAAAATTAAAAGGCGTATGCCTTATATCATATTTAATAGTATAAAAAATTGAGTAATTAGTATGGGAAAATATCTGTAAATTGTGACGCTACTGTGCTATTATCAATGTGGAACAAAGCAAAAAGTTATTTGACGAATTTATTTGTTGGAAGACTTCACATTTAATTGGACATTAGTGAGTGTACATTTCAACAGTGCTTTTGAGGAGTATGTGTCTTCAGTGAATTTTGGACATGGGTTGGTTGTGTGCAGAGCTGCCAGCCAGCGACAATTTTGGGGAAAACCTAGCCAACACGACATAAAAACAAAACAAAACAAAACAAAAACCATAGATCCATAAGAAAAAACCTAGACATGCTAAAAAATAAAACAAAAATGACGTCACAAAGCCCCTGCCCAAAAAAAGTGTGGGGGGGGGGGAGTATTTTTTATTTCAAATTGAGCGTGTCTCGAATCCTTTTATTTTATGAGTGTATTAAGTGTGTGGCTGCACTCTAATATCGTTGTGCGTGAAGCCATTTAAAACGTCCTAAAATAAAATGTTAGGAACTTTTTTTTAAAGATACGCATTTTTAAAGTTCTTAAACACCCTCCTCCCCCTTGCCATACAGCTCACAAAAGTGAGGACCTCCTTCCCCCCCCCCCCCCCCCCAACCAATGCGTGTCAGCATTTATTAGTATGTTCTAAAGAACTATTGGTAAAAAATATTCACATCTGCATTTTTTTCATCATTTATTTCGTTTTCCTTATAAACCTTATTGACACTCTTATCAGCATTCTTGGAATCATTCGTATTTTATATATTAAAGACGCTCATTTTATACAGAAGATTAATGAGTTCTAAATTTAGCCATTGTTACAGACTCGTCTAGCATTTTCATTTAAGTTTTAAATGTTGGATTTCCTCGTTTGATCAGGAAACCCATTCTACTTATGAATTCCGGACGGAAAGCACGATATTTTGTACGTGTTTGTTGAATTATACGGAATAGGAAAAGAGTTTTTATAACTATTTCTATCAGAGTGCTGTATTAGATGATCTCTAGTCCATACTCCATGCCGTGTGTACAAATAACAGGTTGCACATCACTAACAACAGCACATCGTCTGTCAGACGTGCCTGAAGAACTGGGCTCATAGCGCTTACATAAAGATAATTACAAGATAATTTAATTAAGTGTTAAATATAATTTCATATCATAGCAACTACATTACTGACAGCACGTTACACATAATCTACATTAATCAAGAGAAGAAATGCTCCATTAATTTTGAAGATAAATGTTGAAAAGATGTGTCTTTAGTGCAGTCTTGTATGTCCTGGTAGTTGGAATACTACTCGATGTGTGATGGTAGAGATTTTCCATTGTTTGGCTTCACATTGGCTGTCATTGCAACACAACAGACGGCCATCACCCGAGTTGGCTCTACGTTTATTTTCGGCTGACGGATGAGCGTCTTCTGGAACAGACGTAAAACTTCGATCTTAGGCTAGATGAACAAAGACGTTGATGCACGGTCACGAAGCCTGGTGCCGTGCTCAATCACGTGGTACTTACAGAAGCTGAAGACGTTCGTGTAAAGATAACACAGCACTTGAATATCTTCAGGAGCCATTGTTGGATAACGAGGTGGGGTTATTTTTGTTGTTCTTGTTTTTTTTTTTAATCAAATAAATAAAACCATGATGCGCATTGCACATCGGACATTAAATGTTTACGAACATATAAAAACAGTGTCCATCCATCGAAGACGTTATGAGCTATCACCTTGCACCAATAAACAACGAGTTAACAATTAAACACCGTACGGGTATAAACAGCTGAATAAAACGGGCGAGCGCGAGGGATCTTCTTGATAAGTTTATGTGACATCCAATGAGAGTGAAATGGGGCTATCTGTACTAAGGAAAAATAGCGTTGACGGCCTGTCTTTTTCGTATCAGTACTCATACGGCAAAATCTAATTAGCTCAGCCTTTCATTTGGCCGTGGCTTGTTTGCTGTTTTAACCTTTACTTAATGTCCTGCACCTGGTCGATTGTGAATCCTCCAGCCATCAGACAACATTGCATCTATGATATCCAACAAGAGCCACCAACAATATGCTACGTTTGATCTCAAGGCAAACAATAAACGTAAGACAGTCAAGGGTAATCTGTAATGCTGGTCACAGCCTCGAAGGCTTAAAAGTAAAACATATGTACGTTCTCTTGCTTGTGCTTTCTGTTGTGTACTTATGTCGGGAAAGATTGATAATATATTTTAACTTAAATTATGTTTACGTCGTTACTTGTATAACAAGGCAGGGACGTGGTGAAAGAGGGTGGCAGAGATGGGCGAGTGAGATTTTTTATTTTAAATTTTTGGTCCGCTCGGGTTGGGCTAACACCAACCATGCTGCTGTGCAAATGCTCGAATGTGAGCTTTAGATGTAGTCATAAGTCCAAAATTATGATAAATAGACAAGATACTAAACATAATTTATAACAGTCACTTACTTGGACAGGGCGACACCTCCTGGTTTCCCGACAAACTCCTCGTGGTGGAGAACGGATTCGTTCCAGGGAATGTCCAGGAACCGTAAAATCCGCTCCATCCACTCCCTGGGATGCAACGCCAGCTGCTCGTAGTACACGGGCATGCACTTCCGGGGTCCCACGTGCAGGCACTGCGCGTACATTGTCTCTAGCGCTGCGTTCCACTTACTGAGGCACTTCCTGTAGCTCTGCAGGTCAAACCCTGAGATAGTCACTTTCCTGGTTATGATGGAGTGCACCACCGCCCGGCCGTCCCGAATCATCAGGATGTACTTGGACTGTGGGAACTGTTTGCTTAGGTACACCGTCGACTTGAGCGTGAACGGGTCCTTGTTGCACAAGTGGGGGGCCGCCGACCCGTGTTTGGCGATGATTTCTAGAATGAAAGCCCGCACGGCCGAGTCGAGCACCTCGGCCGTGACCCCGGCCTCTTCCAGGCGCCTCTTCTCGATGGGCGACTTCTCCCACTGGGTGCGCATGCCGAGTATCCTGGGAATGACCCTCGTCTCCTCCCCGCAGCGGATTTCCGGATGCGCGTCGAGCATGGCGCGCATGAGTGTCGTGCCGCTCCTCGGCATCCCGCCGACAAAGATGATGGGCATGTTGTCATCATACGGGATGGCCTGCTGGTTGATGTCGTAGATGTACTTGGTCCTTTCCTTGGGCACCATGACCACCTTCGGCCCCGAGTCACAGGGGAAGGCCTGGTACAGTATATACAGCAGTACGAGCCCAAGCACTACGATGTATAACTTTTGGCGCCCTAACTGACGGCATATCCCCATGCTAGCTTTCACGGCTTGGACTTTCTTTGGTTCCGACGTGTACATGAAATAAGTTTAGCCGGGCTTTGGGAGAGACCTCTTCTAATCTGTACACGGAAAAAAAATTAAAAAAAATTGAGATTTATTATTGTTCTTCGGGAAACACAAAACCAGTTAAATGTCATAGTTTTAAGTAAGTCTGTTGGGGAGTATTCCAATGATTAAACTCTAATTCCAAGAGATAATACATCATTTAGGGGACACCCATATATTAAGTACGCACAAAAGTCGAATTTTCGTATCTCCATCCCTGTTCCATATGTACATTTTCGGTACCCTCTCCTCTAAGCGTAAGTACAATTCCCCCCCCCCCCCAAACCGTTTGTGGAAAAAAAACTAAGACAGAGTCAAAGATATTGGATTGACCCTTTGAGCCCGTCCCTAAATGACGTCAAGCGCCTAGGAAAAAGAAAAGGGGGCCGTCACGCATTAGTGGCGATGAGTGACGAGAGGGAGGGGGATGTTTAGAGCTGCGACGTCACATCAAAACACTCTACTTTAAATAAAAGTTCCATAAAATAATTGATAGCTTGTAATTTATCTAATGAAGGTTTATTTTATTGTCTTGAACATTGCATAAAAATTGATAAAATAGAACAATATAAGCAGTGAAATCGTAGTCCCGTTATATATATATATATTACTTCCAAGTAATTAAACGCTCAGAATTTAGTTTGCATTTAAATAATAAAATTATAAAACATTATTGCATATTAATCTTGACTCAGTCAGTCTCGAATACCGTTTGCAGTCTGAGCGGTTTACGTTACAAGGCTTAGTATTATGCAAATTAAATTTGTCGAGACCCCCCTCCCCCCCGTACACATCCATACGCTAAGTGCCGTAAAGTAAAGACCACCCATCCCCCCCCTCATTGCGTACGTAATATATGGTTGGCCCCTTAGATGAACTTAGTTTAAGAATACTATGAGAAAACAATGAATCTTATCTAACGGTACCATCCTCTGTCTACACTGTTGCAAACAAATAATTTGCGTTACTCTTCAGAATCGTAAAAACAATGGCTGCGGGATAACTATTTAAGATCCGTCAATCAGATAACCGCCTGAGAACAGCTGCCCTTGAACGGTTGACGAGCCCAAGTCTCCGTGTTTCTGCCAGGTATTGATTTAGTCACAGTGGTAATTGTCGTGTTTTCTCCAAACTAATCACTTCAAGTTCCAGAAATATCAGATTTCCTGGAGGTGATTCGGTTTCTCCTCCCTACCAAGACATCCACATGTTATCTTAGCGCTGATAGTTAAATAGCATGTGACAAAACACGGCAAAGACTAAATTATAATCATCGTTATTGGTAAGAGATAACATTAAATGCGGGGAAACTAATGGCGAAACTTTCTTTAATGAAAGTTTTTTTTTTTAAATTTCTCCGATTAATCGGAAAAATTTAATCGATTAATTTTAATTAACTATATTTTATATAAGTATAAGGCATATAAAGCTCCCTTTGAGTCGCAATTCATTATTTCGTGAAATCTGTTAATTCGCGGTAATTCCATAGCTCCCAAATTTTGTGAAGTAACAGTAACAGCAAATTCGTTACGCTATGCAAGAAATAAGGAAGCAAACCCATTTTGTTTATATAAGCACGTTTAAGCAAATTATAATAATAATATGAGGGCAATGTACGTTAGTAACAAAAAATATATAATAATTAAAAAATTGGAAAAAATAATTATATAAATAATTTCTTACATTTTAATTGATCAAATTAATTTTGATTGATTAAATTTGTAAAAAGATTTATAATCGTTAATTTCCGAAGCCCTAAAGAAACGGTAAATATATTTTTTAACAAGAAATTGGACATTCTCTTAAACTTTTTGATATGTTCTCACCCCAACAACACTCCATCACTTAAAACACCAGTTGCAAATCAAAATGTGACTTTGTTTTCGATGCTGCTACCAAAGTACTTAACCGCTTACTCATTTGGTCGTTAGATTTGATCATAATCACATAAGCTCTGCACGTTTAACTCACTGTCACCAAATTTTCAACGAAAACAATGTTGCTGCAGAGGGCCCTAATCTAATCCGTATCTCGAGCTGTTGAGTCGCCAAGACATGGAAACTTTGTAACACACACAATCAGGTTGGGGAGGGGGTGGAAATTGAATGAAAATCTTTAATTGTCCTGTAAGCGTACGTAGAGCCTGCAGCTTGCCGATAATCCTGGGAGATGATCTATGCCAGGGGTCTCCAAACTTTTCTGCCGGAGGGCCACATTAACTCTCAAGCAGTAGTTTGGGGGCCGACTACAAACAGATTTGTGGTGAACTACAGGTAAAAATAGTATATATTTTGTCACATGATTTTGATATATGATTGGTAGAGAGAGATCACGTGATGGATCACCCAAAAGGCAATAAGGAGTTGAGAAGTGTGAGGAAAGGCGAGCAGGATGCTCAACCCATTTCACTCTTTATAAGTTCTATTATTGGATTAAATTTTATTATGTTATAAAGGACTTCTTTGTTTTAATGTGAGCCGGAATGTGTCAGTAATACACGCCAACAAGTGTAAAAGGGGCCCAACAGACAAAATATATATCTTTTTTTAAAATTTAGATTAAAAGGTCTCCAGGAGCCGGATGAGAGGGCCTCGCGGCCTCATGTAGCCCGCATACGTAGTTTGGAGACCCAAACGGTGGGCGCATGCCGCTCTTTTGTGTTCACATTGCGGCTCGCGTACAATTTTATTAAAGAAATGTTACAAGAATTACTGAAAGATTTTCAAGCCAAGATTAATGACCCATAGTGCTTCAATGCGGCTCTCATA
>MUZC01001845.1:0-18462 GCA_002072015.1 Radix auricularia | reverse complement strand
TATATATATATATATAAATTAAATGGCTCTTAGTTACTACAGGTCTAGCCACCACTTATCTATGCTATTAGATTTTCAGTTTCTAGAATATACAGCAATCATCATAGATTGTGTTTTTTTAATTTAAAAAAATCAGATAGATACCCGTGGGGGCGGGGGGCGAACAGCCATCTTGAGGGTGTCTAAGGTCAGACAACATAAACACATTTGAAAACTTCTTGATCCTGAACTGATCATTCAATTCAAACACTTTATTTTGATGAATTTCCCCAGGGAATCTCGACGAAACATCAGTGACGTACAGTCTGGAAACAGAGACACCTATTAGATTTAACGCCTTTAAACCCAGCCCTTTTGGTTCCCCATGGATAACAGTGCCTTTAAACCCAGCCCTCTTTTGGTTCCCCATAGATAACAGTGCCTTTAAACCCAGCCCTCTTTTGGTTCCCGATAGATAACAGAGCCCTTTAAACCCAGGCCTCTTGTGGTTCACCATAGATAACAGTGCCTTTAAACCCAGGCCTCTTGTGGTTCGCCATAGATAACAGATTTCTTTAAACCCAGGCCTCTTGTGGTTCACCACAGATAACAGTGCCTTTAAACCCAGGCCTCTTGTAATTCGCCATAGATAACAGATTTCTTTAAACCCAGGCCTCTTGTGGTTCACCACAGATAACAGTGCCTTTAAACCCAGGCCTCTTGTGGTTCGCCATAGATAACAGATTTCTTTAAGCCCAGGCCTCTTGTGGTTCACCACAGATAACAGTGCCTTTAAACCCAGGCCTCTTGTGGTTCGCCATAGATAACAGATTTCTTTAAACCCAGGCCTCTTGTGGTTCACCACAGATAACAGATTTCTTTAAACCCAGGCCTCTTGTGGTTCACCACAGATAACAGTGCCTTTAATAAATCTCCATCCCCACGTTACACGTGGTGGTATATTTACCTGACTAGACAGACAAAACAGAAAGACACTAATAATACAACCAATGTTTCAGTGGGGGTAGGGGCGGGTTGGCTAATTGTAAGCCCTGGTCATGACATCCCCGATAAGACATCGGGCTCGACCGTGAAAACCGAACCTAATGGGGCAGACAACAAAAATCAATAGCGGTATTATCTTACCGATTCGAGTCGGACTTAGGAGCCCGATGATGTCAGCACGGGAGCTCCGGGCGGCGCCCTGACCCCTGGTGGCTTGGACTCTGTGACATGAATCTGGAGCTCCTGTTTATGTTTCCCTCGGAATTGAGTTGTGCCGCCCCTGTGTCGACTGGCTTTCCCGGGGTGCAGCAGATTCTATTCGAGGTTGTCTAAAATTAGGGGAGAGGGTTGGGGGTTAAAGGATATTTTAACGACATATCCCCGCTAAGTTTGCAATTAGGGCATTAATGCGTCAGATTTTAATGATATTACTGAGATGCAGACACTGATAGAAAGAAAGAGGAAGGCGAATATGCGTTGTTTCTCGAAATGATGAGGCTGTGAGCCTAAGTACCTTTGGGATTCGCGTGGGAGAGCGTCTGATACGGGTGTCTCTGATAAGGATATTTGTGGCAATGCTCGCGTTGTCCTTTTGCTTGAAAACAGTTCAGCTTAGAAACAGCAATCTGGGAATGAGAAAGAAACGAAATTTATGAGGACAATATTAATTTAGGAATGATAAACAAAAATAAATTTATGAGGACAATATTAATTTAGGAATGAGAAACAAAAGAAATTTATGAGGACAACATTAATCTTGGAATTATAAAGTATAAACGAAAAGGAATTTATGAGGACATCATAAATCTTGGAATGAGAAACAATAGATATAGCCACATAATGGACAAGAGCCAGGGCTCCACCATATCCGCGGCTCCTGCAATTCCAGTCTATTATGTTGTTATAGCTTTTTTTTTTTTTGCCTGTTAGTCTTTTCAACGTAAGACAGTAAATGTTCATATGTTCATATTTCAGCTGTAGTACTTCAGGCAAAGGGACTAATATCCTGGAGTTGGTCAAGAGGCGTGATTTTTTAATTTAATTTTATTATTTTTATTTTTTTTTTTTTTTTTTTGGGGGGGGGGGGGTAAAATATAGGTTGTCTGTGCCTACAACTTTGATGAATTGGGTGTTATTATATTTTAGTAAAATATATTTGTCTATAGTGATAGTGATTTTCACCTCGCTAACAATTTGAAGCATAAACTGTCACCAAAACATTTCAGTGGCCCGCTTTAATCATAAAACAACTTTATTACAAACATTAATACAAAAACAACGTCCTACTGGATCAAAAATATCTTCTTTTTTTATTTACACGATCAAAAAGCAAAAGAAATTCCAAAATACTACTGATACACAAAAAATTTCCAACCTAATACAAAACAAACTTCTTCATAACAAAAAGCAAAGCAAAATATCCTTCCTGAAAAAGAAAGAATTAATCTCTTTAAAATATAAAAATACTATACTTATATAAATTTATTTTAATTTTTTTTTACAAATAAATAAATAAAAACTCGTACCTTATACCAAAATGTTTAGTTTTTTTCAATAACCCGCATCTCATAAAAAATAATGTAAATTCTTATTTGATATAAAGAAAACAAACTTTAGCCGCTTAAGAGCCTGGGAAACCTTCTTCCATCAACTGAAGCTTGTTATCTAATGCTAATATCTTGGCACAACAACTTTCTTTCAGGCTTAGGTTAAAAGCCATCGACAAGTGACTAAATTCCGCTCAGCTCTAATGATTATATGTGTGTTGGACGGACGCCTCCCAGAGGGGCGCAAAGTCTCTGATTTATAAGGCGAGATGACAGCCATCATTCCGGGCCTTTCCTCCACGGACTAAGTTCGTGTAATTCTTATTCTGTTTACCTCTGTTATTAAACGCTCAGCTGCCAGAGTGATAAACAGGTTTGAGGGAAAATTAGCTTGGAAGGGGAAGACGAAGAAACGGGAGGGGGAGGGGCGTTGAAGTGATAAGGTTTCGAGACATGGAGACAGCGACATTTATAAAAAAAAACGTGCGAACAATTTTGAGGAAGTGTGTTTACATGCGGAGAGAGAATTAGTTTTTTTGAAAAGAGTCAGCAACTAAGGCGTTGAAAGCGTGTTTTTGAATGTAACTACGTGGCTTCAAAGAACAATACAACAACAAGACCGAAGTGTATCACTTCTGTCATTTGAAGCAACGTATATATTTAATTATTTTTTCCAGTAGCGTTGTACATCTAAGCAACTCTTATAGTACATGTATTTTAAGTGTAGAAAAAAACCGCGATATATCAATTGGCAGCCACGACAGGTCACAAAACCTAATCCAAAGCACACATGTCTCCCCACAGAATGAATTACAGCTAATTCCAACCGGCTCTGATCGACATCGTTGCAGTGATATGTTACAGCAGGTCATAAAGCTCAAACCACCTTCTGAGGATAAATATTGTGTTGATACAACGGGAAAAATGAGAGATGCCGTGTGACGAAGATACCACGGACTCAAACGTGTACCATTGGGGCATCAAGAGCTGGTGCCACTGATGGTGTGTGGAGGAAGACAGAAGTGGGACAGAAATCAGTAGCTTCATTTCTTTTCACTCTTTTAATTTTATTACACAAGTTGCTTCTTTTATTTATTTATTTATTTTCCAAAAAGGAGTTCTCTTGAGTATTACCTTCGAAGTTAACTTAAAATGTTCCTTTTTAATCAATAAACGACCAACTAATTCGATAGTAGAGCAACTGTGAGAATCGTCTGTGCTTTTTTTTTAAATAAGAAAATATCCAGGCAATTATAACCGTTGGTCCGCTGCTGGAAATCCATAAATAAATCATAAAATAAAAAAATATTTCGTTCAAAAGAATAATTATCAAATTTGTTTTTACCGAAACAGGAATATTTGCTTAAATTCTATTGGGATCTTCTCATAAAGAAAATGAACAAAAATCTCTGTGATAACGTATTTTTTTAATGCTGGATTTACGTTTCAATTATAAATTTTAAGCAAATAACAGCGTTGATGGGAAGATTTAATTTATAATAAAAAAAAACAAATGTAATGAAAATGTCTGGGTTTATTTTTCAAACCAACCACTCGTGTTCTTGTAATTATTAATTCTCGAGGGGTCAGTATTCAATTAGATATGTTCACGTGGTGACTGATAATGGTGTGTGTCTCAGATGTCACTTAGGGATGTGATTCTTGCATGTAAACATTTGAGAACCATTTTGGGATTGAAATCTATTAGGATCACTTTTGTTTTCAATGACGTCATTCACTTGAAGAAATAAACTCCGCCCTCAGAAAAATAGGGTCAGGGAGATTACCGACTCAAATATTAAAATAATTATCACACTGTTATGTAGCCAAACTGTTTTTAAGAATATACAATTTATAGCAAACTGACCGGCACTGTCACTTCTTATGAATTTCACGACTATAGAATATAAAAATGATTAAGAAGTGACTCACTATCTCATATTCTTGATAACGCAAGATATATTTTTAAATTTTTTTAAAGTAATAGATAGATAGTAGGAAATCCCCTCCAGTGGCACCGCCAGTTAACACATGATGGTGTCAATGTAAACAAGCGTTGGCGTAATTGATCCACGACCACAAAACTTTAGCAGAAAACATTTAAACCTAGACTTCAAAGGTGACTTGGTTGGACGCTTCCAACGCCTACCACAGGACATTTTCCCCACGGGACACTTCGTTTCCTATTGTTACACTAATTACAAATACTATCCGATTATGGATTTATCTCCTCTGGGGTAGACAAGATGAAACCATTGCCACATGATCGAACGAAAGACTTGGGCTAATGAATGATACACGCTTGGGTCGTGACCCAATGAAGCGTGTTAAACGACTGTCCGAATTTCCTCTGAAAGGCCCATCCATAGCTCGTTGGGGCAATGAAAGGTGTCGCCGCCGTCCAAAGTCTAATCGTTCTCACTTACGATACGTTACGCTAATATCTGATGAACTTGTTACAATACAGAGAGTAGCCCGACAACGACAGAGTGCCACGGTCAAGTACTGTCGTGAGATGCTGTACGACAGAGTGCCACGGTCAAGTACTGTCGTGAGATGCTGTCAGGCGCGGCCAGGGATTGCGGCTTTTACTTGTGATCGGCGGAGGCAAGCGTCGCGAGACAATGCTACGGATTTTTGATTGGTTGGTCAATGGCGTCGCTAAATCACTGACCTAGTTTCAAGAGCTTTGAGAGTAACAAATCGTGGTCTGGAATTAAGGATATAGCCCGATTAAAAAAAATAATTAAATTAATAAATAAATAATTTTTTAGAAATTAAATAAAAATAAATAAATAATTAAAAGTTAAAAAATTGTGACATGGTAATTAATGCAAGTATGTTTATAACTACAACTCTAATATGAAGTCAGAACAGCTATGATCATGTCTGACAAGCACAAGATAAAACTTCCAACGTGGATTCCCAACCAGTTGATTCTACTCATGAGTGCGGGCCAGATTAAGATAATAAATCTTATTCCATTCTAAAATTGAAGGAGTAATAGCAAAATTATAGAATAATGATATTTATTTTATACCCCGTGCGTGAATATAAATAAAATGTGTTGAGATAAAACGATAGCCGAAAACTATTGTGTCAAAAATTGGGATGTAAAAAAACTGCCTTAGAATTTTAAGACCCGGAGTATGCAAAATTGAAGGATGTCACGAATCATGTCTTACCATCCGACATCATCAAATTTCTGACACATGAAAGCTCATGACTTCATCGGTTCTTTAAAATATATTTATATCCAGATCTATATTATTATCTAAAGTCGCTGGAAAAAATACGTCATCAATTTAAGACATCATTTGTTATGTTACGGAAAAATTATGCGATTTAATTGTTTAAGAGAGATCTATAAGTGAGATCTATAAGTGAGAGAATGAGTGAGGTACATATGTAAAACCTCATAANAAAAAAAAAAAACCTTTAGACATAAAAGCATTGGAGAAAAAAAAGAAAAGCTAAGGATCACGTTTTAAAAACAAGAAAAGCTAAAAATCCATATTTTACAATGAATCTTTCAGTGCCAACAAATAAGTCGTAAATCTTAATTAAAAGAAAATGTTATTTGTACGTCGAATCTTCAGGAAGATGAAATTCCATCGAACAATCCCAAAAACATGCAGGATATTAATCTCGAAAACAATATGCTTGGCGCCTACGCTTTTATTTTTGTAGGCATGAAAAATTGAAAGGAAATCTTAATTTATTTTATCCTCTTTAGTGCATTGGAATAAAAGCGTGTTTTAAAAAATCCCCCCCCCCCTTTTTTTAACCCAATTTTAAAAAACACATGAAAAAACACACCAAAAACCAACCTAATAATATTCCCGAAATATCAAACTGCAGCAGGAAAAAAAACCTATTAACGGGTGTGTTTTTTAACAATAATAATTTAACACTAGTTACCCCAAGAAAAAGAAGCCAACAGTTGCAACTAACCGTCCCACCGCTGGCGTTGCCTACCCTTTACCCAATACAAGATAACGCTTCATTGATGATCATCCCATTAATAACGACTATGAAAGGCGACCTTTTTCCATGGATCCACAAAGTGAATGCTGGGCTGGTCGAAAGGGAAGATAACCACGTGTTCCAGGAGTCCGTTCTGTAGTCGGCACTCTTCACATTCAGTCGGGTGATGTTCTCAGGGTCATGGGGTGAGACTGTGAGTTAACAACACGTCGAGAGGGAGATGCCAGTCGGCAGGGACCAGATTTAAACAGAGGATTTCAGCTCGACTTGGATCCGAAAATAGTCGAGTAGCGCATCCGACTGATAAACGGGGAATGCTGACGCTTCTCATCCGACTGATAAACGGGGAATGCTGACGCTTCTCATCCGACTGATAAACGGGGAATGCTGACGCTTCTCCAGTTGGAGTCACTGTCTTATACGGGTTCGTGACGTCAGTCAGTAATTCGGTGTCCTTCTTTGCCCAACCACAAACCCTACCCGTTGTGTTATAAATGTTTACATTGAGCCTTTGTTAAATGAACACGTGTAAAGGGATAACAAAGTCTAACACGTATTAAACGAACAATAGACTCCAGTCACCTGACGGCCACTAACTTCAGAAATGCAAAACGTACACCATTAAAAATCAATGGGGAAAAACATTAATTTCAAAATCCGTTTACCAGCATAAAACACCACATTGCGCTGTAATTAACTTTTATTGCTTGGCACAACCAGCAGCAAACTTGCTTCAATGCATTGTTCAGCGTGTTCTATTATTGTTAACCAATAAGTTAACCATAAAACCGACGAAATATGTGTAGAGAAATTATAAAATTGGACTCAATCTGTACACAAAAATTCACAAAGGGAATAAAATTGTGTATAGAACACTGTATGAACCAACGGAAATATCCTCCGGAAAGAAATATTATTAAAAATATGCAATGGAAGTTTCCCTTCGTAAGAAGTGAGTTTTAAAACTTCTAATACTCAAGAACTTTATCTTGATCTAGGAACGAATACAAATTATTATCTAACTATATTGAAACGTGGCGCCCCATTTTTAGAAGAAATAAACGCAAACTAGAGTGGATAAATAAATTATAGCTTCTTCTATTGTCAGGGTGAAGCGAAGTTAAGACTTGTGTCGAAAAATTTTGACATTCGTTCGTGAATGGACTCAAGGTTGAAATCTAATAGAGATTTGAAAAGAAAATTATCTTTTTTAAAAGCCATGAGAAGAGCGGGTGTAGTGGTACAACAAGCATTGCCACAATTCATTTGTACAATTAACAACTAAAATAATTAAATTTTTCTCAAACTCGGTCTTGCCAGTTACTCAAGGAGTTTAGAGGAATCTGATCTTTTCCAGGTGGTGTTATGGCAGCACTATGCTGAGGCTGAGTGGTGTTGTGTAAGGCCCTATGCTGAGCGGCGTTGTGTAAGGCCCTATGAGCCATATGCTGAGCGGCGTTGTGTAAGGCCCTATGAGCCATATGCTGAGTGGCGTTTTGTAAGGCCATATGCTGAGCGGCGTTGTGTAAGGCCCTATGAGCCATATGCTGAGTGGCGTTGTGTAAAGCCATATGCTTAGTGGCGTTGTGTAAGGCCATATGCTGAGTGGCGTTTTGTAAGGCCATATGCTGAGCGGCGTTGTGTAAGGCCCTATGAGCCATATGCTGAGTGGCGTTGTGTAAGGCCATATGCTTAGTGGCGTTGTGTAAGGCCATATGCTGAGTGGCGTTGTACAAGGCCATATGCTGGGTGGTGTTGTGTAAGGCCATATGCTGGGTGGTGTTGTGTAAGGCCCTATGCTGAGTGGCGTTGTGTAAGGCCATATGCTTAGTGGCGTTGTGTAAGGCCATATGCTGGGTGGTGTTGTGTAAGGCCATATGCTGGGTGGTGTTGTGTAAGGCCATATGCTGAGTGGCGTTGTGTAAGGCCATATACTGAGTGGCATTGTACAAGGCCATATGCTGAGTTGCGTTGTGTAAGTCCCTAAGCTTAGTGGGGTTGTTAAATGCCCTAGCTGAATGGCGTTGTTTAAGGCCCTATGCTTGGTGGCATTGTATAAGGCCATATGCTGAGTGGTGTTGTAAAAGGTCCTATGCTTAGTGGCGTTGTGTAAGGCCCTATACTTAGTGACGTAGTGCAAAGCCCTATACTGAGTGGCGTAGTGCAAGGCCCTATACTGAGTGGCGTAGTGCAAGGCCCTATTGCAAGTTGCGCCATGCAAGAATTTTTGCTTTTTGACGATGTGCAAGGCCCTGTGCTTAGCACGAATCAGGCGCCCCATTTTTTGTAACGATACTAAATGTCAATTGAGAAAATCCTTTATAAAAAGACACAAATTTGACATTACGCCCCCTCCATCCTCGCGCACACCTGCTATTAGTACGATCTTCCACCGAGGCCAGGGAACACGTCACTAGAAGTCAGTTCAATATTTAATTCTTAGTTGCCTAAATACATGAGTTTGTCCATACATACCAGCTTGACACATGTTACAAGCAGAATACATACCTGGGCCATGCTACCAATTGATTTGTGGATCACACGCATTCACTCCTACGACTGGTGGCAAAAGTAAACAATCTTTTGGGTAGACTTCAGCGCTATTTTAACAACCAGAACTAAACCATAAAGACTGAAAATAACTTACACCCCAATACCTTAGAAAAAAAAATAAAAAAAAATTAAAAAAATAATAAATTCATAGACAACTTTTAGAGCATAAAAAAACAATACTTCAATCTCTCATATTTCATCCAAGCAACATGTGAATAACTGCTCTTCATAAATGCCAAACTTTCTCCTCTGTTATTGTAATCCCTCTCATAATTTAAAAAAAAAAATACTGGAAAACCTGTGATGTCGAGCTCTAAAAATGAGTACATGGAACCAATTATTTATGTCTACCGCCCTTTCTGGAATGCAGAAGTTGACGTTTAATGTCCAATATCGAGATACTTATTATCACAACAACAAGATCGCCGAGTGAGTACATGCTTGCTTGGCGGTTAGGCTTTTCACTAAGTGTCACAAGTTGTCTATTGTTGTTAGGCTTTTCACTACGTGTCACAAGTTGTCTATTGTTGTTAGGCTTTTCACTACGTGCCACAAGTTGTGTCTATTGTTGTTAGGCTTTTCACTAAGTGTCACAAGTTGTGTCTATTGTTGTTAGGCTTTTCACTACGTGCCACAAGTTGTGTCTATTGTTGTTAGGCTTTTCACTACGTGCCACAAGTTGTCTATTGTTGTTAGGCTTTTCACAAGTTGTATATATTATTGCTAGATTTTTCACTAAATGTCACAAATTGTATCTATTATTATTAGGGTTTTTACCTAGTGTGACAAGTTGTATATAATATTCAAATTAGGCTTTTCACTAAGTATCACATATTGTATGAATCGTCCACGGGAATGATGCATCAATATATGTGATAGGTCGATCCATTATTTTTATCACCCAGCATAGATTATGGTTAATGTATGGGATGTCAGAGATATAATTATTTCATCATTTCGCCATTATACTGCGCTATCATAGCATTACAGCCCCACAAGTTATACTTTAAATCTAACGAGAAGTCAAGACATCTCTCTTCTCTTTAACACGTTGCAAATAAATTGTAATTTTCATTTAATCGCGAGAACTTTTATTATATAAAATGTTGTACCTGTATGGTCCTAAACATATGCAGCGGTTGCACCAGAAATATACTGCTACGTTAAATCCAACACTAAAGATGTGACATAAACACACTGTTTTTTTTTTTTACTCCACTTTTGACTTTATCAAGGTCTGGCATAATTATACTGGCATGGTGAATGGTGATATTCAACACTTATACATTGGTCATAAACATACTCGTTTGATGCTATCAAATACACTATAAGGTCAAATATCCATCACTAAAGAACAGAAATAGCAGTGCACTTTGTCCACGAGAAAAAAAATTTTCCAGCCCGTTGTACACGTTGAATACCGTCGAATTTATGTTACACAGCGGGCAAAAAACTGCGGGCGACCAAAACAACAGAGAACACGCGTTATTTCAAACATTTGCACTCCGTGCGTTCTATCGGTTCCATAATTCCCGGAGGTCGGCACAGCGGTGGAGTCCAGGGAAAAAGCCCCACTGATCTGTCAACTCACGAGCTGGTCAATAGAGCACGAGAGAGTCACTCAATACCTTGATCTACGAAAACCCAAACAACACTGAAGACTCTTGTCCTCCCAATTCAACGCAAAGCACTTATAGTGTCTATTCTTTGAACGGAAACTGCGTTTATCATCGGATAAGTCGAATACTTGAGCTCTTTCTGCAAACACGGCAGTGGGTCTTCGTGCTTTCTATTTATAGACGATTGCCACTTGTTTTGTATTGTTGAGTTTGATACATAGGAAAGTGAAACTTTGAGGCCCGCATGGAAACTATTATAATACGAAATGAAATAGTAAGCACCTCACTTAATGAATGATGAGGGAGTTAAAGCTGTGGGCCCTACCACATTTGAAGAAGTACTCTCAAAAAGACATCATGGCAAAAGCAAAATTTAATACCAAGTCACAGAAATAAAATAATAAAAAGAAAACTATACGAATAATCTATATGCGCATTGTGACAAACGTCGTAACTAAAGAGAATAAGAACCAAATAAAATCACATTGCGGGCTCTCGGCGGTAACATCGTGACACAAAGAAATTACAGGTCTGGGTTTGATTAGTTTCAAGTACTTTTTCTAGCTGACCAGTATATAAATAAACAACCCTTAGAAATTAGTTTGTTGACTATAAATCCTTTATATGTGAGACATAACTAAAAGTATTGATTATATTTATATTCAATATAATACGCAACGCGCGATAGACTAGCATAAACATTTACACGCTACATAAAGATACATAGAATCATTTTAATAATAATAAAAAAAAACTTAATTAATTTAGTTACATTCCATCGGATTAAAATTTTGAAAGAATGCATCATCAGGTGACAAAATGCGCAGCCTCATCAGGTGACAAAATTTCACCTCGATAGGATCACGAGAAGTTTATGTCTTTTATTTTTCCGCAGGACCACGACAGACAGACCGACAAGACGCTAAGTTAATATAAGAGATTTGTTTAAAAGGATCAGAGGTGCAATAGCTATCTCCCCCCCCCCCCACACACACACTCCTTTCTACACTCAAAACAGGTTGATCGACCTCTTTAGCCACATGGCCTGGAGACAAACTAACCATAAATAAGATATGCAACTTACGAGGGTACTTATTACTTATCTCATCATCTTGTGTCTGATCATAGATCCCGACACTTGAACTAAACTACGAACCGTTTATTGTGGCGTCATCTATACTGTAAAAGCAAAATCCCTCACTGACTCATCAATAATTCTCCAACTTCCTGTGTAGGTAGAAGCAAGAAACTTTTGGGACGTTTTTGGGTACACTCTCACGACAATACTTGGCGAAAAGGAATTTTAAATTTCCCAATCATNCCCACATGTAGTTTTTTTTCCTAAAATGAGATCTATTAAAATTGAAGGGGAAAAAATCATTAATTGTCCTATTTCCTGTTTAAGTAGAATCATGAAATTTTGGGAAGTTGTTGAGTGCACTTCAGTGATGGTTACAGATGAAAAAAGTATTTTCATTATCACTCCCCGGGGGGGGGGGGGCGGGGTCCATACGAATTTTTGTTTTCCTACATAAAAAAACTAACTATGTCTTTTCCTTGGAACCACGAAAGACATACAGAAAAGATAGTGAAGTTAATATATTTAGTATAGCTATCATGATCTAGAATAAAAATCAATATTTATTTTGAATGGCTATTACGCTAACTGAAATCTTAATTTTCCGCTGCAAAGCGCGGGTATTTTGCTGGTTTGTTCATAAATCAAAGATCAATCTATGGTCACAACTTCTCACCCCGCCCCTGAATTCACGACGCACCCCTCCACACACACACAAACATACACACTGCTGCACAAAAAATTAAAAGAAGTTACAGTGTAATAATTTGAGTTTTAAAACATACTTTTTAAAAGATAGAATTGGTAAGGGAGAGAAAAACGACATTTGAAGAGACATACAGAATGAATTTCTTCCTCATACGCCAACCTATTATAATTATTTATGCTTAATTATATTAATTATAACTACATTTTAATTTGATTAATATTATGTTTCACCTGTCACCCACACGCATATTTAATATTAAATAAAATAATTAGCTATAAATCATCCTAGGATACTTTCCCTCTTATAAGATTGACATTTGATTGGATCACAAGTCACAATAATATATAAAAAAATAATATACCGGAGGAGAGTTAATGAACATAAACAATTAATTAATCATAAAAAGAAATAATCGGCTCTAAGCAGCTAGGATTTAATTTTCCTTCAAACAGTGATATGTTTTTTGTTTGTTTACTCCTTCAATCTCAGTTGGTTCATCTCCAACAACTGGCTACTCCTTCCATCTCAGTTGGTTCATCTCCAACAACTGGCTACTCCTTCCATCTCAACCGGTTCATCTCCAACAACTGGCTACTCCTTCCATCTCAACCGGTTCATCTCCAACAACTGGCTACTCCTTCAATCTCAACCGGTTCATCTCCAACAACTGGCTACTCCTTCCATCTCAACCGGTTCATCTCCAACAACTGGCTACTCCTTCCATCTCAACCGGTTCATCTCCAACAACTTGCTACTCCTTCCATCTCAACCGGTTTACATTCTACTCCTTCATATATAACGGTTTATCTGTTACAACCGGCTAATTCTTCCATCTAAGCTGTTTACATGCTACTACCTCCTACTCCTTCTATCTAAACCTCCTACCCCATCACTAATGTTCCCTTTGAGATGTGCGATCGCGCTGCAGCGTGGATTTTTGAACGACGCCGCGTAGCGATTTAGAATCACTACGCAGCAAATTTTGATGAGGATAATATGAAATTTTGTGTGGAATAAAATAATGCCAAAAAAAATGAATGCTAAGCAACTTTGCACACGGGTTTGTTATTTCGCACACCCAATAAAGAACCCTTGAGGAAATATTTTGTCCTTCGGCCACAGTTGGCTTAACAATCTTGTTGCCAGACGAACATTCATTAGGGGTTGGGGTGGCCAGGGTTCACACCCACCAATCCTGGTTGAAAGACATCGAAGGTTTCTACTGCGCCACGTCGGCCGAGATTTCTGAGTATAAATAAGAAGCAATCATCTATTTCTGGTAGACAGCGCTGACATGACAGTTAGGCACGACATACAAGGTATAATGAGATGACACTATTCGGGTAGTTGGTTATACTATTAATTTTAATGACTAAGTGGTTAGACAACGTTCGGTACGTGCAGAGGGTGTGCCGATTGGCCAGATGAAATACTGTAATGAGTCATCAAGGACCACTAATGGGATATTGGAACCACGAAGAGATTCACTCACGGGATGACTATTTTTATAACAAGCTACCAAAAGATGTGTCGGCGGAAGGACGAAACCGCATCCAGGCACCAATCGTTAATAATTAAAATTGTGGCGAAGTTGGGATTCAGTCTGCACAGCTAAACGGGGATAAAATTAAAGCTTATTTTGAAAGAAAAGACAAAGAATAATATTGTTATTTCACAGACCCAAGATCTTTTCACTTCAACAAAAGTCCTTTCCTTTATCACATATTATGTTTCTAGGCTTTACTAAACTGAATAATTTGTTATTTACCTTGTGTCGTGATTGGATATGGACATATGAATCTTTGCCATAGCCATCGACTAGCACGCAACTTCAGAAATGCAAGTCTTATACTGAAAGATTATAACATATCGTAGAGCAGAATGGAAAATGCCGGTAGGGCTATGCTTCAGAGAGTTTTCACTGTGTCACACCAACAACGCGCTTTTCAAAGACTTTATTGAGTCCAAAGTTTCACACCAGCTCTTCTGTTTAACCCATGCGTTTCATCGATTATTGATTGATCTAATTGATCATCAGATTTTTAAGCGTCTATTGAAAAGTGGGGACTGAACACCGTGCCACCGTGGCTGTAGTAACAGTAGCACATTTGTTGACATCCTACAACACCGTGTCGCCGTGGCTGTAGTAACAGTAGCACATTTGTTGACATCCTACAACACCGTGGACGTCACGGGAGTGGGAAGACAGGCGGACAAAGGAGTCTTACGTTCAGACAACGTCAGAAGACACTGTCCAACCGTTGAATCTAGGAGTCAATGTACTAGGCGGGGCTTTAAGGATACGTCGTCAGAGTGTGTCAGTCGGTTGTTATGATATATGTTCTGACATTTAACGTGAGTTGCGCCATGGAACAGTAAAGCACACTATTCGTCCATGGCAATCAACTCGTGCGACGCTGCATGGTCACAACTGCATAAAACCTAACTGCTGAGATCCCAACTGCGGGGATCCTAAATTCTGAGAGCCCAACTCCTCAGATCCCAACTGCAGGGATCCGAAATGCTGAGAGCCCAATTCCTCAGATCCAAACAGCTGGGATCCGAAATGCTGAGAGCCCAACTCCTCAGATCCCAACAGCTGGGATCCGAAATGCTGAGAACCCAACTGCAGGGATCCGAAATGCTGAGAGCCCAAATGCAGGGATCCGAAATGCTGAGAGCCAACTGCAGGGATCCAAAATGCTGAGAGCTCAACTGCAGGGATCCGAAATGCTGAGAGCCCAACTCCTCAGATCCCAACTGCAGGGATCCTATATGCTCCGGTTTTCCCCTTCATTTTTTGGCTTATAATCAACCACTTTGCATCGACAATCGTACATCCGTTTTAAAAACATATTATAAACATGTTGTTAATCGCTCATCTCCACGATTTACGCCAGCGTGTGTAGCACTTGGCCAAGTATCAGCCACTCCAAAGCAAGTAATGATGGCCACTGTAGGGCGTAACGTAGGCGGTCGCCTGACATGTTTATAGGCAGGGATTAACTCCCTGCGCCGGCTGGTCGGTGGTGTGGGCTTGATGGACGCGATACGCCGTCACATGCCAGACATGTACACATAGGTGCCCTCAAAGTTTTCACAAATACGGAAAGAGGATAATTGAAGTCTTTTGATACCCCAGTTTAAAAAATATATACATGTGTATATTAAGAAAAATAAGTATAATTATTTATTACTATCAATGAAATGAAATGGTTTTTATTCACAATTCCGCAAGCTTTTTCAAGACCAAGAAATATTTTACGCAAAGTACAATGTTAGCAAGTGACAAGTACCTCCGGAGTTAAATTTAAAGTTTTAAAAAATGATTCACCATTCAAATTAACTCCTTTAGTGAAAATAACGACACGTTTTCTAATGGCATGTGCAGTATTGTCAGTACATGTATATGTGACAGTTTTCACCAGCATAAAACTGCTCCAATTAAATTCCCGTAAAAATTCTTAAAATAATGACATATCAATGGAATATCTTTCATATTCCTGTGGCCATATAAAACAGTGATGGCAGAATTCACCAGAATGTGTAGACCCAGCAAGGCGGCTTTGAACCACAAGCTTCCACATCAGCATTTTAACCCTTTCAATACAGTTCTAGCTTTGGAAAGGGAGGTGACGTATGAGAATATCGAGAAATATCTTCAGAAAGCTTGCCCAAAATAATGGTATGTGTGAAAATTTAAAAAAATAGTAGTTGAGTTATAAAGTGTGTCTTATAGTAATTTTTTTTTCAATTAAAAAACCAACGTGCGTTTTTGAGGACTACAATCTCACTCTAAGAATTGCACTTGATTTGACAGCAGAATCCCCATTTGTGTAGTAGGATCATTACCTACACAGTGCAGTGTCTGGCTTTTGTTTTTTTTTTCTCTCGCTCTCTTACCACAGTACCTCAGCTATGGTGCTACTTATTAGTTTTAAACTGTACAATACACTGTCTCGTTCAGAGTGCTGTACCAAAAATTTCAGTATCATCGCCTGATTGGGAAATAAAAGAAAGGTGACAAGGATTCCACCCTTCACACAAGCACAACTAATATAACAATAGCTAACATCAAACAACCCATTGCAAGATTCTTATAATACGGAAAAATGACACACAGATTGCTGCGTGAACCTCAAGATCTCGTCAAACATAGGAACCCTTTGCTGTCAAATAGAAAATGCACTAGCTGTACAGGTACTGGATTTTTTTTTAAAGTCTCAATACGCTCTGGCATTTCAAACACAATCTCTACTCTCTGGCATACAAAAACAATCTCTACTCTCTGGCATAGAAACACAATCTCTACCTACTCTCTGGCATACAAAAACAATCTCTACTCTCTGACATTACAAACACAATCTCTACTCTCTGATTGGGAAAAAACATACCCCTTCAATGTTCATCAAATATTCATGAGACCAATGAAAGGCGGGTGATAAAAAGATTGGCTCCCACTAATGAGAAATCCCGGTTCGTTGTGAGCCTTATGATATCACGTACATGAAATGAATGTCTGTGACATATCGTAACTTATTTATGTCATCAAGATCAATCAATGGCGGGGTTCACGCAGCCTGGACGAGCTGGGGACTGGGGCGGGGTCGATGTGGTGGTGGTGGTGAGGGTAAGCGCCACAGGGGCGGTGGGCTGGAGGTGACGGTTGGGAGGGTGGTGGAAATGGTGTTGGGTGGACCTGAAGTGGCGAAAGAGGTGAAAATGTTTGCTTGTGGAAATCTACGTTTGAGTTTTAAGCTTGTGTTTTGTTCATCAACACAAGAGTTCTTCAGCTGTTATATGAGAATTCAGATTCAGAAGTGGTTAATTCAAAAACAGGGTCATATTTAGAAGTGGTTAATTCAAAAACAGGGTCATATTTAGAAGTGGTTAATTCAAAAACAGTGTCATATTTAGAAGTGGTTAATTCAAAAACAGGGTCATATTTAGAAGTGGTCAATTCAAAAACAAGGTCATATTTAGAAGTGGTTAATTCAAAAACAGGGTCATATTTAGAAGTGGTCAATTCAAAAACAGGGTCATATTTAGAAGTGGTTAATTCAAAAACAGGGTCATATTTAGAAGTGGTCAATTCAAAAACAGGGTCATATTCAGGAGTGGTCAATTCAAAAACAGGGTCATATTCAGAGGTGGTCGATTCCTTAACAATCTATTTGATATGAATTCAGCTGAGGGAAGTTTTACGAGAGAAAAACTCACTTCTGAATTCGACTCAACGGGAGTATCAAAAAGTGGCGTTTAATAATTTTATTAATGGACAGCTTTGGGCTGTGCGGTAATATAAATATAAAATAATAAGGGAACAACTTGCTATGTTAAGACATACTTGAAAGAGGTTTCAGCTAAACGCATCCATTAGCAGACAATCTATAAACACAAAGGTTCTCCAATCACCAAGGAAGGTTTTTCATACTCGTGCTGAGACCTAATAGGATTGAGTCACACGTTTGAATCAAACCCAAATCTGTCATCTAAAGTTCTTCAATATCAGGCTTCTCACACGACTAATCACGGCCTTTTTATGGGTAAGTCGTAAGTGCTGTTTAATTTAAACAATAAGAATGTTTCTCGATTCTTTATACTGAGAACGGTTAATAAACAAATGCGGATAAAGGCAATTACGTCGTGCTAATTACTTATTTTTAATGAGCCACGAAGAGCTAGTGAGTTATCGAAATTAGCTTCGCTGCGGAGATCAATACAACGGCACGGAGTCAGATAATATCAAACAGGTGTAAACATACAAAGTTAGTCTGGGTGTGATCTTACCCCTTAACACGTAGCTGGCAACTACAAAAAGTCAATTGTAATATATATATATATATATATGTGTGTGTGTAATTTTATTAAAAGTCATACCATACTACTCTAAACATCGGGGAAAGCAGAAAATTTATCTTATAAGTTTTAGAAGACTAGGCCTGTCAACGGGTACCCGGGTCACCCGGGTACCCGTTGCCATCA
>MUZC01001844.1:24352-36031 GCA_002072015.1 Radix auricularia | reverse complement strand
AACGGTGATGCACCATCGTCTCGCGAGACGGAAGGATGCCGGAGGGTATTCTTAAAACGTAACGTGTATAGCTGGGGTATTTTAAACGCCACATAACGTGAAACTTTAACAGCTAAATGAAAATCTGGAGCAAACTAATGAATAAGCTATAACTGTTTAGGATAAATTAATGCACAATGCTGCATATTTCAGAAAATGTGTATCCCTTGCACTTGATACATCTACAAAGAAATGAGATGATGCTATTTTGTTTGTCCGCATTCTCAATGGGTACTGTTTTACTGAGCACTGGCTGAGTTGCTTACACTGCATAACCAGATGGTATGTGATGGCATCCACAGTATCAATATAAATATTTTTTGTTCTTCAAAGAGTTGCACTAGTCATTGTTGGTTAAATAAAAACTTCATATCTTTGGTTATATATGCACCACTAACAATAGGCAGAAAATAGTTTAAAATCACCATTTTTAGATCCTGCCTGAAGGGCAAAATGTAAAAATAATATTACTTCCTCGTTAACCAGGACACACATCTAACATAATTTTACTGTTAGGTCTATATCAGTTTCTGTAAAATTATTTTTATATAAAATCTAATTGCAAGAACTACTTTATTTTAATTAAAAGCTATGCCTCAAATTTATGAAATGCTTCTTCTCGTAAAAAGAAAAATTACCTGCGTGTCGATTTCGTTTATGTTTTTTTTATAATTTAATTATGCATTGACTATTTCTAATAAAAAACATTTTAAACTCATTTAAATCTTACCAACTGTGAATGCAGCTAAACTGTACATTACTCTCCATATTTCCATGATGGCAATCACTAAAGGTGTCTTTCTATTAAACAAATTTCAATAAAGCATACACCACAATTTGTCTTTCTTGAAATTTTAATGATTTTTCTAAACACTGACGCGTTTTTTTTTATTTTATCTCGTCTTTTGAGGTTACAGCACACCTGAGTTGACACATAACACTCGGGGGACCCCGGGTAGCGGCGTCTTATTTTCGAGGAAAACGCAACATAAATTGAGACAGCTTATAGGAAAATTTTGCTGTCCCGCTAAAAAATATATGCTGAATACAGGGGCGTCCCCAGGAGTTGTTGGGGGGGGGTGACACTAAATTATAAAATTATGTATTTAACCTGTGTCATTTGGCACTGGAAAACTCGGGGGGGGGGAGGTCTGTGGAGTAAAGGGTACACAATGAGCTATTACAATGAACTACACCATGAGCTATCACACTGATTGACACCAACCCAAGTGACGCCTCTGCCAGATTATTTTTTTTTTATAATCCTCTTAAGGCTTCTGTGTCACTCCACAAATAATAGCAATCGTTGACTTGTAACTTTATTGGCCCAAGTTAGGCAAAATTTATAGACACACGCAGTCATAAACGGCACTAATCCCATTGTATTTATCAAAGCAAGTCTCTACAGAATTTTCACAAGCCCCTTGCAGCGCCAAATACAACTGACAAGTTACCACAGATGAACAACTACAGACAAGCTACTGCTTAAGGGCCATCCATGTGTTACGTACACAAAAAAATCGCACTTTTCGTAACCCCCTCCCCCTGTTGCACCCCGTACATTTTTGGGACCTCCCACAATGCATAATATAAATTCGCTACCAAATCCCCCCTGTTGAAAAATTAGTTTTAAGCCAGGGTTGAAAGATATTGGTTTTACTCTTTAGTGCAGTCAATAAATGACGTCATACGCCTTGTGGGGTAGGAGTCACGCATTTGTGACGATGTGTGAAGAGGGTGAGGGGATGTTGAAGAAATATAACGACACATCAAAATGCGCACCTTTAAAAAAGACTTTCACTAAATAACATGTGATTGCTTGCAATTTATTTCAATACGTCTTCGATGGCTTCGCACGTGTTACGATATTACAGTGTAGACTTACAGTAAATACATTTTTCAATGACAAAAAATTTATTTGAAACATGGTAATTTTCAATTAGAAAATACGGCTTTATGTAGGGTAGGGGGGTGGCTCAAAGCTTTTTACTTCCTATTCGAGGGGACGGTTCCAAGTTTATGTTAAGAAGTGTGACGAGTGGGGGGAAGGGGGTAAAAATAGGCAAAAATAGCTGACGTAGTTTATGGACGACCCTTTTAAAGTTTGTTTGTATTATCGTGTTCTTCATGTTGAAGTTTTGAAGAAATACAATAGAGCATTAACGTTTTATTGTCTTCAACACTGCATGAAGGCGCGTCCATATATGACATCACGGGCTTGGGATGAGGGCGAAGAAGGGTCACGTATTTGTAACGGTGTAACACAATGGGGAGGGGCGATGTTAAATCAAAATCACATCAAAATACGCTACTTAAAATAAATTTTCCACTGAAATAATAGAATGCTAACAATTTATTTTAGTTAAATTTTCAATGGCTTCACGCGTGTTACGATATTAGTATTAGAGTGCAGACTTTCACTAAACACATATTACAATAAATTTATAATTTTCAATAAGCTTTTAGGGCGGGAACGGCAATCCAAGCTTTTTTTTAACGTTATATTGGAGTGTGGGGGGGGGCGGTTTAAGTTTTGTGACAAGGGGGAAGTGGATCAAAAATCGGCAAAAAATCGCGTGAGGTCATTGATAAAAGACCAAAAAGCTGATAAAATAGAACAATATAAGCGGTGAAATTGCAATACCCTTACGTTTATATAACGGCTGCTGGGCGGTGGGCGAAGGAGAAACTTTGGCTAATTTCAAGTACAATTGAGCACTCCCAGAACTTTGTATGAAAAAAAGGTTTTTAAAAGTGTCATCTAAAATTCAAACTGAGCTCATAGCAATTTTAGATATACCCCCTAATGTTCTATCGTATTCGATAGCTCTTTATATATTTCACATAATCATCAATTAAGTCCAGTTTTAGGATATGTAATGATCGATTAAAAATAAAGAAGTTGACATTAAAGAATCTTTAAAATATTTCATTGAAGTAAAAGTGAATATGCTTACATTTCTGAAATTATTATTAATAAATGACGATCTTAAAATAATGGATTGCAGGCGATCCTCCTATACTCGCGTCGCGGTCCGATAAAAAACGCTGGCTGCACAGCGGCGAACGCTGTGATCAGCTCGCGCTAGTCATTTTCGGTAGATGTCGGGTTTATTCAAATTTTACGTTATTTCTGGAAATAAATGAACTTCGTTTCTTTAATTTCAATTCGCAGTGAATGCCGGTCATGAGGATATAAATAAAGTGAAAATCCGACCAGGCGGAGACGGTCATTTTTAAGTGAACGTTGGTTAAGTAACATCGCTCTCGAATTACGCGTTTGTTACATCTGACACGCACCTGACAATTATTACCACTCATAGAGTTTATATTGATTAAAATGAAACAATTATTATTATGAAGACTTTTGATCTTCGCACAATTTATTGAGAGTGTCCGGAAAATGTTAAAAATATTGAAAATAAACGATGCGTCGCCATTTTGTTTTTTTGAAGTAGCGGAAGCAGTTAATCTCCAATGTAAATAATGATTTTATTACTTTTGTTAATGATTTTAAAACAGCTGAAATCAAAGTTTATTTTATAAATTGTTACATCAGAGTCATTTATTAAAAACTTAATTGAAAACTAATAAATCTTATTTAAAGTTTGCGAAATTTCGTATGTCACTAAATGTCTATAGTGAGTCTTTTATCCTGCTATAAATTATAGGCTAGTCTATGGTTATAATAATAATACTAATACTTTATTAAATATTATATTATTCACTGTATAAACTATATTATAAATTATAATATGTATAATAAATTATTAATTAATAAAGAATTAAATTTTTTTACAATTAGGATTAGGTCTTAGGTTATACATTGAAATGTAAATTGTCGGCCGAGTTCAATTTGCGATTGCTGCTTTAACAAAAATCACATAAATTATCTGATTTGAATTTAATGTATTTCTTTAAAGGCATTAATTTCAGCTGGCAATTACCTGTTTGTTCTGAAATTTTCATAGCTAAAGCTTTAATTGTTTTAAATTTTGAGCTAGAGTGCCAACGTCTATGGTATCTCAATTTACGGGAACCTGGCTTCTTTAAATTAATTCAAACCCATTTCTTGGAACAAAGATATGTGCTAATTCAAAACGCTGTTATAGAGAGTTGGAGACATTAACTGAACGCCGTACACAGTACAAAGGGCCGGTTTTAACAATTGCGGGGTCCTATGCTGCTTAGAATGCGAAAAGGATTGCGTGGGTCCAGTTTGGGTAGGGATAAGATATTAATAAAGATAATAGTAAATAGAGATAGATAGGACCATTGAAGGCGTGGGGCTTACTGCAGCCACATAACTCTGGGCAATTAACCAACTGTATATGTCTATACGGGCATACACCCTCTTAACCCACAAATTGCAACGCCCCTGACTAAGCTTATGATTGCTGAATTCGCAATAATCATACACAAATGCACGTAGAAGAATTACAAATTATGAAGACATAAAATGTAATAAAACAATAATCTATAATTTCAAGTAATTAAGGTGAGTATTTTATTTAACTGTTGAGACTTCATTTTAAATCAATATCTCCGGGGGCAGCTTTGTTTTAAAATAAACTCTCCGGGGGAGACGTGATTTCTTTACACCGGCAAAACCTTTTATTGTGATCGGCTCAATCAGGTCGAGCTTGGGTGTTTCTGACTTCCTTGTTTGTTATATTGTAGCAAATTACACGTGGTCTGCAACGAAAAAATAGGATTCAGAAGGCGTTAGGAACCCGGAAACACATTTTTTTTCAAGATTGGGACTTTAATTAATAATGACTGTTGGAAAGATCAATATGGCGAGCGACAATGGCGCGGAGAATGCGTTAACCTAAATATGTACTATGTACGTTTATCCGGCGGAGAATGCGTTATGCCATTTAATTACGTACTTTCATCTGAAGGAGGAAGGCGTTATACCACCTAAATACGTATGTGGATCTGTTAGATTAGCGCACAGAAGTCACCTATCAAAGTTCATCAACATAGGGCCATGACAAATAAAGTTCAGCACGATGAACGTTGTTGAAAGTTATGACTGTTATGACTGTTATTTCCGTTATGACCTTTATGACCGTCATGACCATTAAGCGTGAACTTTTGTAAATGAAACTCGTTTAATTTATCTTTTTGTTACAGAAGATTATGTTTTACACATCTTGGTTTTAAAACATTTTAGATATTAGCAATGAACTTCTTATGTAAAAAGTTTCATCAAGAACCATTCTTTAAAGATAAAAACCTGGTTAAGAATATACTCAACAGCTTACCTAAGTTTCCTGGTCTTTAGATGAATAAAATGACATTCATACAGCTCATGTAAAAAAAAAATTAAGCCTCCCCCTCAGAATGTAAATTTGGGGACATATAAGTTTCAACACTAAAAAAAAATTAAAAAATCCGTTTTACCTAAATTTTTGTGGTACACGAAATGTTCAAATATTTTATCCCGTATATTATCGACGTTTCTTCTATCCTGAAAATTATTGCCGCCTACACTTTTCAATGATTTATGTCCAGTCTCCCATTTGTTGTAGCAAAGTGTATTTCAAAACTTGTTATTACTCTTCTCAATCTAACTCCATCAAATAAATGTTATTTATTTGAAACAAATAATGTTAGCTTCGACCAACTTAAGTTATGTTTTACATGCTGACATTTAAATTACTTGTCATTTATTATTTGTTGAAAAAACTTACCTTTTATTTAAATAAAATTAATTTTATTAACAGCAGAACAAACGGAAGCGAATAAATCTTTTCTCCTTGTTCAGTCAGCAATAATGTCCCACTTTTCTTACTTTTCTTGTAAACATAATTTCGTTACAAAAGTAATACCCCAGTCAATTATTTCAGATAATGCCGCAGGCCATTTAGAAATTGCATCGCGGGCCGGATTTCGTCAGCGGATTGGATTTTGCACACAATTGCATTAAAATAATTATTAAAAAAAGACTAATTTATAAAAAATTAAATATTGCAAGAAATTACTTATTTGAAACATGATTCTACCCATCATTAAAAGATATGATAATTCATAAAAATGTTTAGCATATCCAATTAATTCAATGCTTAAAGAAATCGTATATTTTATTGAACATTGTTAAGATTTATGAAATAATGTGAAAATAGTAAAATTGTCCACTTAAGAAAACACCACAAGAGGCAAAAATAATTACCAAAAAATCATAATTTTAAAAATATAATAATTAAATTTTATTTCTATTATATATATATTTAAAATATATCTGTCGAATGCAACGAATAAAAGAAAGTGAAACGTAATTTAGAAAGAAAGAGAAGAGAAGACAGGAATTAGGGTGTATAAAAATTGGGGCACTATTGTTGTGTCACATGCGAGTCTACTTGCAGTTCTTTTAATATGTTTAGGTAAATCATGTGTAAAGCAGGAAGAGTAGGGCGTCCAGTGCATCTCTTTGTGGCACCCATGAGTTTAGAATTTATTGTTCTTATTTAGATGCATTAATTATAACTGTTTGAGGTCCCCCTAAAAGGAAGTCTTGGATCCAGTGGAGTCAATAGAGGGGTGCGGGGGGTGACACCAAAATATAAAATTCTTTAAATTGCCATTATTTGGCACAGGAAAACTTTGAAGAGTTTCTATAGGTTAAGTCATAAGGGGGGGGGGACACCACGAGCTACTGCCCCGGAATACACCAACCTAAGTGAGGCCTCGGATTGGACCTGAGTTGCCAAGGAATATAATATTTTTGAGTAGAGTGGTGAGCTTTATCAGATTATTTGAGAAGCTAATAAATATTGTATCGATTTGATTATTGTTATATAAGCCCTTTTACTGTACATGTATTAGAATTATTAATTGTGTTTTCTATGTTTTTCCTAAAACCCTGTTGATGTGGAAATATGTCATTATGACTGTATAGGTGATTACTATACAATTATAATATGTGTTATTTTTATTCACAATTAATGCTAGAAAACGAACACCTGGTCTCTAATTAGTAAATGCATATGGCAACAATAGTAAAATAATGTAGAAAATGTTCAAAATCATCAACCAATGTACAATAAAAGACTAGGAATCCTTTTAAAACACTATCGTTGAACTGACACATCACCTATAACTTCATGGTATATACTATATTCTCGCCCTATCGGGAACACTGGAGATTGAGTCATTATACANATATATATATATATATATATATATAAAGAACCAACGTCACTAGATCTTTCGTTCCGAAATTTCACACTCATAGAAATGTCTTAATTTAAGATTAAATAAATTAATGATATGAAGAATAAATATGCAGCATAGAGGAAATTAATCCTGCTAAAATAATAGTACACCAAAAAGCTATCAATATATGATAGTGGTAGAGCCAAGTTAGAAGTGATTTACGCTAATATTTTAATTTAATTTTTAATGAATAAATAAATACCTGTTGGGAAAATATTTCCTTCACATTCCGGATGGGGGAAATAAATTTTAAGGAATTTCGAATTTTTGTTTTCCTTTTCTTTACAGAGGAGGAAAGAACAGTATGTTGAGTCCCTCATCACTAAAGTTTTAGAACCGTTACAAGTTAAGAACCGTTGAGGGTATGGGTAGGTCCATCTACGCAACAGGGACGCTGTCCTAGAGATAGACAGAGATTTTGGAAAGTCTGATGATGGACAATGGAAAATTTATAGAACGCTACAACAACATAGTAATAGATGATCACGTGTAAGATGCCTGAATATTCTCGAATGCATGCACGTGAGCAAGTGCTAAATAGTTAGTACCTGAAAACTGACCAATCAAAATGAGATCCACACGCTGACCCAAGCTATAGCCCAGAGAGTAACTGTAAGGAATGTAGGGCAGACGCAACCATAGCGTGGCCAGTGGTCCTTAACTACTGGACCCAAACCTTTCAGCAGTCTCTCTCTCTGAAGATTCACTGTGCCCCAGGTCTGAGGTGTTGACTGTTGAATAGAGTTGAGCCTAGCTGAGAAGTCTGTTTTCAGGTTTCAGCAGTACTAAGAAAATTTCGAATGTATTTTGTATTTGTTATTTCATGCTTTTATTCCTTATATGCTTGTTTATTGATATGTTGATTGATTGTATATTACTTTCAATAGTTAAATAAGATATTCAATATTATTGTTTCAGCTCGTAAAGTTGGTATTATATAAGGATTATTAGTAACGTTTTTAGTAAAGCAAGGTCGTAGTAGAGCTAGTAGGTTAGACTAAGAGACCACTAAGCTGAAGTATTAGAGGAGCATCCCAGGCAGAAGACGCGCTGGTGTTGCAAGAAGTGGCGTAGCGAGGGGGGGCGAATGCCCCCAGGCGCCACGTTAGGGGGCGCCAAAATGAGTATTAAAACTCATTATTTAATTTCATTTTAATGTAAACTAATGTATCCCAAATACGTTTGCAAGATGGAATATTGGAGCTCCGAACATATCTTTATTACAAAACAGTTGTTAAACATGATTTAGGCGCCCCCATTGAGCGTTAAGGGGCGCCATTCTACTCATAAATAAATGACACATCCTAATGTAGGATTGCTGATGTGGTATTTTTTTTAATTTAAAAAACTGTGAGTTGATGGTAGTGAGCAGTAAGAGAAAAATACGATTCTTTTAATAGAGCTACCAGAGACGACACTAAAAGCAACCAAAATTACCAAGACAAGAAAAAGGAGTGGCTTAAAGCAGTGGTTCTCACCCTGTGGTCCACGGACCACTAGTGGTCCGCGAAGATTTGCCAGGTTGTCCGTGAGAAAAGCATGAAATTTACGCACTGTAGGATTAATCGAGATAGACTAGCAAATAAAAGAATTAACGCAGACTTAAATATATTTCTGATCTGGCCATAATGGTTTTTAATTTTATCAAGCTCGTCAATTAAATTCTCGTCTCTTTGATTTCTTATGCTCGAATATGAATCTTGAACGTTAACAGTTACTAATGTATACTGAAGTTCGCTGGTTATCTGACTGTTTTAATTACGCGATGACGTAAGAGATTTTCATGTAGAAATAACTCAAAGCTTGTTGATAGTTTGAACCATGGCTAATGGGTTGCTGTTCTGGCTTACTTGGCTGAAATTTTTGAAAAGCTCAATAAACTGAATTCCACTCGGCAAGGAAACCAGATACATTATATGACTCTCAGTGACAGAATGTCTGCTTTTACGAAAAAGCTTGATCTTTGAAACAAAATATTATTTCAAGGTAACTTTGAGATGTTTGATAAATTGTACGAAATCACCGAAAAACCAGAAAATACAGAAATAATTTTTAGTAGTGGCCCGTAGTTAAGGCACATATTTTTCAAGTGGTCCTGGAATTTCAAAAGGTTGAAAACCACTGGCTAACAGAATGGTTAATACGCGTCCCTTTGCTGCATGTTGTGACTCTTTAAAAAGATAAATCGTACTTCCCCAATTCTCATGTGGAGGGAGTAAAGTGGGAGAGGGGAGGGAAGGTCTCTCCTCTCACGGTGTGTCAAAGCAAGTTGGATTCCTTTCATATGAAACATCAGGCACCGCCTTTCTTTCCTATCCATCGTCGATAAAACTTGTTGCTCAGTAGGATCTACTGTTAGAAAAAAACACCAACAAAATGCCCGAGAAAATCTAGGTTTAGTATCTTATTTATCACCGGAAATCCAAAATGAATGTATCCACCTACTTACATCGACTGCAAGGAATCAGCTGATAAGTGAAATAAGAAAACACAAGTACTACAGTATCTTACTTTAGTCAAATCGATCTAGGACACCGGAAAAGCTTTCTCAAGTCATCAGATTTGTGGATGTGGATTTACAAACTAAAAAGTAACTATCAAAGAATCATTTTCAGATTTTGCAAAGATACATTCCAAAGACGCAAAAAGCCTTGAAATAGTTATCGTAGAGAAACTGGAATCTAATAGCATACCACTATCCTACGGTCGGTCACGATGTTATGACAATGCTTCTGTAATGACCGGGAATGTTTCCGGCCTTCAACAGCGAAAATGTGCTAGAAATCACAAAGCATTATTCATCAACTGTGGCAACCACAGCTTAAAATTTAGCAAGAGTACACTTAACTAAACATGATCCAGTTGTTATCACGTTTTTGGAACAGTTAAAAGTATAGATTTATGTTTTCTCCCTTTCAACAACTCGTTGGGAAAAAATTAAAAAAAGAGTTGTGCCAATCACAATGAAGAGGGAGTCTGAAACACGTTGGATTGCACGATCAGAAGCTGTTATAGCATTTTATGAAGGATTAGATGACATGGCAGGGCTGTTGGAAAAATTATCAGAACATACAAATATGACGCCTGACACCAGAAGTGATGCAGAAGCTTTGCTGGTAGGTATATAAAACTTTAACTTCCTAGATTTTAAACATTTCTGGAACATCATACTTGATAAAATGATAGTGTCCAGAAACGGTTCCAGAATCCTACTGTGAGTTTCAAGGAAGCTTAATCTGATCTTGACTCGCTTGAGCAAGAAATTGTCAACATTCATGTTAGTTTGAGCCATGTTGCGGTAGACAATGGGAAAGAAGATGCACAACTTGGAGAATCGAGTTTGACAGAAGATTAGACGACATCGGAGGATGCCTTCAAGAATTAAAAAGAGATGCAAAACTTTCTCCATAAGAAGAAATTGCACCTGCTATGAACAGCGAAATTGATAAACCCCAATAGGAGATATCAATACGGATTTTACTTCTTAAACAACCTAAACAACAAATTTGGATTTTTACTAGTAACTAGACGTCAAATCTCTTCTTGCTGAAACAAAAGTCGATACGCTTCGTTATAATTGCTTAGATTTTTGCTAATTTCTACGAATTGTGAACATGAAATCAAATACTAAAAAAAGATGCTCAGTACCCGGACTGAAGTTCTACCGGAAACTACTTTGGATCTTTTCGATTTTATTGTTTCATATGGAGATGACGTATTTCCGAATCTGCGCATTTCACTTCAAATACTTCTAAAAATTGCTGTTTCAACTAAATGCTGTGAGCGGTCCTTCAGCAAAGTAAACCTTATTTTGTCTTAATTACGTGCTGCAATAAATCAAGATCGTCTGAATGATCTTGCACTCCTTAGCATCGAAAGAGAACACTTGAGAATATCAATTTTAACAGCGAGATTGACGACATTCAAATCAAGGAAGATCCATTTATTTTAGATTATGTCTATTCGAGTCATGTATAATTAGTAGAGTATTTTTTTTTTCAAATAAATTGTTTATAATCGTATAGAGAATTATTAGTCTGTATTGTATTTCATTAAAATATAATTTGCTTCAAAAGATGAACCATATAAACCGTAAAATTTCAAATTTTTCTTGGGGGCTTAGTGAGCCCCCATAATTTTTCGGTCCGTCAAGGGGCGCAGAATTTGTGTCTTGCCCCCGGGCGCACATGACCCTAGCTACGCCACTGGTTGCAAGGAAAGGACAAGGTGTCCTTGCCTCACACGTGAGAACCCTTGGTGACGACGACCATCGCTGTGTCAACGTGCAGCATAAATGACCGCGGAGGGAGATAGAGCTACGACTTACTGGAGAAACATAGAAGTACCAGCCATTATCCTGTAGCTCCGCCTATTTCAGACGGGAAGTTGAAGTCGATCTTTGTATTGTATATATATATA
>MUZC01001844.1:0-22191 GCA_002072015.1 Radix auricularia | reverse complement strand
GGGGGGCCAAATGTAGTTTATTTCCTAATATAAACTATATAAACTTACACATAACTAATTTCCCCATTCTCCATATAGGTGAAGCATAAAACTTTGGGAAGTTGTTGAGTACAATCTTCAGATGAAAGTTGGTGAAAGAGAATGATACATTTCCACTCACATTGGGGCCGGGGGCCGAAATATAATTTTTTTAAAAAATTAAAAACCGACTCATCACAAATTCCACACTTTATCGTGTAGGTAAAAACATACAACTTTAGGAAGTTGTTGGGTACCCTCAAAACGACGAAAATTGGCGTAAAATAATTTTTAAATGCACGCGCATGAGGGCCTGGGCCCAAAAAAAGTGTTTTTCCCTTATACGTGCTATAAAAATTTGAAAATCAATAATTCTCCTATTTTTAATATAGGCAAACGCAGGAAACTTTGGGGGTTTGTTAACTACACTTCCACGATGGTAGCAGGTGAACAATTATTTAAAACCTTCTTTACTGTGGCCTGGGAGGCCAAAATGTAGTTTTTCCCTAATATTAACCTTATAAAAATAAAAATCCCTAATTCTCCCATTCCGTAAGTAGGTTGAAGCATAAAATTTTAGGAAGTTGTTGGGTACCCTTTCACGACAAAAAATAGCGTGATATATTTTAAAAAGTCACACTCATCGGGGCCATGTTTTTTTTCAAATATGTGCTTTATACAAATTGAAAAGCACTATTTTTCCTATTTATCAAAAAGGTAAAGTATAAAAATTTGGGGATTTTTTAAATACACTTCCACTATGGCAGCAGTTGAAATAATATTTAAAATATTCCTTGGTGGGCGCTGGGGGCAAAAATATAGTTTCTTTATGCATTCGCTTACTTATCACTAATACTCCATCTTCCCGCAGCAGAGCGCGGGCAAATTGCTAGTATACTAATAAAACGGAGAGCCATCACTGACTGACTGACTGATTCATCACTAATTCTCCAATTTCCCGTGTAGGTAGAAGCATGAAACTTTTGGAGGTTGTTGGGTACACTCTGACTACGAAAGTTGGCGTAAAAGAATATTTAAAATCTCACTCATGTGGGGCCGGGCGCCCAAAAACTTTTTTTAACCTACATCACTAATTCTTCAAATTCCCGTGTAGGAATAAGCATGAAACTTTGGGAAGTTGTTGGGTACCTTCTTACAAAACAAATTCACGAAAAATAATGTTGAAATTCACACTCATGGGGGGCCGGGCCCAAAAAAAGGTTTTTTTTCTTAAATAAGATATATGCTAATTGAAAATCAATAATTCTTCTATTTTCCATGTAGGTAGAAGCATGAAACTTTAGACATTTTTGAGTACATCCTTCCAACGATAATTGGCAAAAGAGAAAATTAAATTTCCCAATCATGGAGGCTTTGGTCCCCAAAACCATTTTTTCATTATATGAGCTAAATATAAATTGAAAATCACAAATTCTCCTATTTCCCGAGTAGAAAGACTCATCAAATAATGGAGAATTAATAAATACACTTTCACGAAGCTAGCAGGTGAAATAATTTTTAAAGTATCTCTTACTGGGGGGCTTTGGGCCCACATTTAAAAAGTGAAAATCACTAATTCTCCCATTCCCCATGTAGGTAGAAAGCATGAAACTTTGGGAAATTGTTGAGTACAATCTCCAGATGATAATTGGCAAAAGAGAACGTTAAATTCTCACTTATAGAGATACTGGGACCCAAAGATAATGGGGACCCAAAATAGTTTTTTCCCCCTTAAATGAGCTATTTACAAATTCCAAATCATTAATTCTCCTATTTCCCGTATAAACTTAAAGAAGTTGTTAGAAACTCTATTACAACAAAAATTTGTGAAAAAGAATTTTCAAATTCACACTCCTGGGGGCCGAGGCCCCAAAAACTGTTTTTTTCCCTTATTTAAGCTGTATACTAATTGAAAATCAATAATTCATCTATTTCCCGTGTAGGTAGAAGCATGAAACTTATGAAATGTTTAAGTAGATGCTTCTAACGATAATTGGAAAAAGAGAATAATACATTTCCCACTCATGGGGGCTAGAGCCCTGAAAACGATTTTTTCATTAAAGGAGCCATATAAACATTGAAAATCACCAATTCTCCTATTTTCCGAGTAGGTAGACTCATCAAAGGCTGGAGAATTAATACATACACTTTCACGATGCTAGCAGGTGAAATAATTTTTAAAGTATCTCTTTCTGGGGGGCTGGCGGCCCAAATAAAAACTAAAAATCACTATTTATTCCATTCACCATGTAGGTGGAGAGCATGAAACTTTAGGAAGTTGTTGAGTTTAATCTCCAGATGATAAATGGCGAAAGAGAATGTTAAATGCCCACTCATAGAGGAACGAAAGCCCTCCCCCCCAAAAAATGGGGCCCCATAAAACGTTTTTCCCCTTATAAGAGCTATTTACAAATTACAAATAATTAATTATCCTATTTCCCGTATAGTTTGAAGCATGAAACGTTGTAAATTTTTTGAGTACATGCTTCCGATGATCATTAGCAAAAGAGAATGCTAAATTTCCAACTAATCGGGGTCGGGGCCCCCAAAACATTTTTTTCTTTATATGAGCTATATAAAAATTGAAAAATACCAATTCTCCTATTTCCCATATAGGTAGAAGCATGAAACGTTTGAATTTTTTTGAGTACAAGCTCCCGACATTTGGCAAAAAGAATGTTAAAATTCCCTGTAATTGGAAACCGGGGGCCCAAATATATTTTTTCTTATATTAAAAACCTACTTATCACTAATTCTCCCATTTTACCAGTAGGTAGGAGCATGAGACTTTGGGTAATTGTTAAGTACCCTGTCAGGACAAATGTTGGTGTAAAAGAATTTTGAAATACACACTCATGGGGATCGGGGTCCCAAAACGTTTTTGTTTTCTTATATGAGATTTATAAAAATTGAAAATCACTGATTGACTTATTTCTCGAGTAGGTAGACTCTAGAAACGTTAGGGTATTGATAATTACACTTTCACGATGGTAGCAGATGAAAACATATTTTAAAATATCTCTTACTGGGGGCCGGGGGCAAAATGTAGTTTTTTTCCTAATATGAACTATAAAAAACTACACATCACCAATTCTCCCATTCTCCATTTAGGTAGAAGCATGAAACTTTGGGAAGTTGTTGAGTACAATCTCCCGATGAAAGTTGGCGAAAGAGAATGGTAAATTTCGACTCACAGGGGGCCGGGGGCCAAAATATATATTTTTTAAATATTAAAAACCGACTCATCACAAATTCCATAATTCATCGTGTAGGTAAAAACATAAAACTTTAAGAAATTGTTGGGTACCCTCAAACGGACGAAAATTGGCGTAAATTATTATTAAATGCAAGCTCATGAGGGCCTGGGCCCAAAAAACCCGTGATTTTTCCATAGACGTGCTATAAAAATTTGAAAATCAATAATTCTCCAATTTTCCAAATAGGCAAACGCATGAAACTTTGGGGGTTTGTTAACTACACTTCCACGATGGTAGCAGGTGAAGATTTATTTAAAACATTCTTTAATGTGGGCTGGGAGGCCAAAATGTATGTTTTCCACATATTAACAATATAAAAATTAAAAATCACTAATTCTCCCATTCACCGTGTAGGTAGAAGCATAAAACTTTAGGAAGTTGTTTTTTAACGACAAAAATTAGTGAAATATAATTCTAAAATTCAAACTCATTTGGGACGGGACCTCAAAAACGTGTTTTTTCCAAATATGTGCTATATTCAAATTGAAATGCACTATTTTTCCTATTTCCCAAATAGGTAACGCATAAAACGTTGGGGATTTTTAAAATACAACTCCAATATGGCAGCAGGGGAAAAAATATTTAAATTATTCCTTGGTTGGCGCTGGGGGCCAAAATATAGTTTTTTTATGCACTCACTCACTTATCTTTAATACTCCATTTTCCCGCAGCAAAGCACGGGCAAATTGCTAGTATATATATGTAATTATATACAGATATATATANCTGACCGCGGAGGGAGATAGAGCTACGCCTTACTGGAGAAACATAGAAGTACCAGCCATTATCCTGTAGCTCTGCCCATTTCAGACGGGAAGTTGGGAAGTCGATATTTGTATTGTATATGTGTAGATTTACGAGTACTGTGTGTTTTCTCTTAATATATTGTTTGTATATATATATGTATTAAATATTTTCTCTGTTGTTTATGCAGAGGAATTTTGGTTATTATTTATATGTGTAATTATTGAAGACTAATTTGTATTTTGAACTTTGGGGGCTAAAGCCAAATTATTATTATGTAGAAATTATAGGTAATTACCCTAGACAACAAGTCATATAGGTGCTGGTATCTATACCCTATAGCCCAGTCCTCAAACCAGTAGAACAGTCAAAAAATCTTTTTGTGTCCGTCTACTTGTCAATTTAAAGATTTTTATAAATATTTCAGGGGTCAATTTTCATCACACATAATTCCCCACCCTTTTTTTAATATTTGAAATTTTTAAACAGAAACTTATTCATAAAATATCAATTAGTTTTTGGTACTTTTCATTGTTACATTTAAAGCTAACATGCTTAGCTAAATTAACTAAATCTACGTACTTGGTAAACCCACAATGGTGAAGTTCATTCGGCTGATTTCAAAACCTCTGACATCATTTACAACACAAAAGTATGTTGTTTCACCAAGCTGCACTTCGATATTATTCAATAATGACTCATAATCATATCTCTCACATGGAAGAGGAGTGGTAGGTGGACTTGGGGTTGTAGTTTGAATATCGGCACCAGGAAGAATACCCGACCAGACTAACTGAGAGCCATATGGAGCCTGAGATGAATATATAAAGACATGTTTAAATGAAAGGCATTTTATATAAAAGGTAAATTACAGCAAAGCAAGTAATTCATTTAACTTGAATTTCCTTAGAAAAATTCTTTATATGGTGTCGTATTTTAAAATAATATATCTAAATGATATGTTACAATGTGATCTTCTAATTTGGCATGTGGATTTTAAACAGGTAGTTTTATTACATGTTGTTTTTCTGATGGTGGTTTTCAAGACTTGCTGGGATAATAAATATGATAATTAACATAACGCACTCTTTCTTATATTTTTTCTAGACTCGAAAAAAATGCTTACTTTTTGTCATAAGACAGCATTGATAGATATCAAAAATTTAATTTAAAAAATCAACAATGATTTATAATTAAATGTTCACTTCAAATTACAACTTTCAACAATGCATGCTTCCTGTTTGCTTTACTTTTGTAAATTTAAGTTTTTAACAGCTAGGTAATAAATAAATGGTGTGTGAAATTTGGAGGTAATTTATTTATGAGTTAACACCTCCAATAATAATTGAGTGTTAATTTTTTTTTTCCAGCTATGCTTAAATTTCAAATAATTATTATTTTTCCCTATTTAAAGAAACATTATTTTTGAGATTATTTTAAGCTCCACTTTGTCGTTACAGCGGACTAGTATAATAAATGGCTAATTCCTATGTCTAATAAATCTTGGTTCTTGCACCGAATTCAAGGTAAAAAGGCATAGACGGCTGATGGCTAATAAAAATAGTGTAGTCTTTTTCCTTCTAACTCCATGATGTTATGAGTGTCCTAGATTAGGTTTAAACATTTTATGACAACTTGCATTCTTCCAATTTAAGCCTCTCTTTTTTAAATAAAAAACTTGTACTTATGTAATCAAAAGTATCCTGTATAAAAGTTGTTTACTTACTTATTTTAATTTAAGTTAAGCATAATTACATAAACAAAGGTATGCATTAAAAATGTTTTAAAACTTTTTAAAAACATATTTTAATTTTACTATCACAATCATTAAAATTTTAAAAAGAATTGTAACCATCCATACTTCTATGGCCTAATGCTAAAGTCATTTACATGGAACAATCACCACTTAAAATGCTGTATCAAGAATCTTATAGAAATAGAATTTGAGAATTCTTCACAATTCTTGAAACATATCAATTTCTCAAAATGACTGTTTTATAGAGAGAATTAAAAAAAAATTCTACTCATTGTAGTTTACAATTACCAAACCTAGGTTTCTAGCAACGTTCCCTTTAAGCTGTGTGGCCATGCAGATATCTGGTCGACACCATGCAGCAGTTCAGAATAATTGCGCAACAAACCGGATATTATGGAAGTATTCTATTTTACACATGGTCCAAAATGTCTTAGAGAGAATATTGGTCTCTAGTTTAAGTGTGATAAAAAAGAAATCACTTAAAGAATATATCATTTATAATTTAGTTTAAATATATCTATACTAATAAAAGGGAAAGCCCCGACTGACTGACTCACTGACTCACTCTCTCTCTGATTCATCACTATTTCTCCAACTTCCCATGTAGTTAGAAGCATGAAACTTTAGGAAGTTGTTGGGAACCCTCTCACGACAAAAATAATAATTGACGATTTAAAAAAAAAATCTCGCTCATGTGGGGCCGGGGGCCAAAAAAGTTTTCTCCTTGTATAAAAATTGAAAAGTCACCAATTTTCCTATTTCCCGTGTAGGTAGAGTCATGTAACTTTGGAATTTTTTCCAGTACATGCTCTCGACGATAATTTGAAAAAAAAAGTTAAATTCCCCCCTCATGGGGGCCGGGGCCCCACAATAATTTTTTTCCTTATATGAGCTATATAAAAATTAAAAATCACTAATTCTCCTATTTCCCGTATATGTAGAAATGTGAACTTCGGAAATGTTTTGAGTACACTACGAAAGTTGGTGTAAAAGAATTTTGAAATACACACTCATGGGGGTCGGGGCCCAAAAATATTTTTTTTTCAATTATATGAACTATATAAAAATTGAAAATCTATAATTCTCTTATTTCCCGAATAAGTAAAGGCGTGCGACGTTGGGGGGTAGTTAAATACACTTCCACGATGGTATCAGGTGAAAACATATTTAAAATATCCCTTACTGCGGCCCAAATATAGTTTGTAATGCACTCACTCACTCAATCATCACTAATTCTCCAACTTCCGGTGTAGGCAGGAGCATGAAAATATGGGAAGTTGTTGAGTACCCTCTCTAGACGAAAAGGAAATTTAAAATTCCAAATTGTGTGGAGCCGGGGTACCCAAAAAAATTTCTCTTAATCTGTAAACATTGAAAATCACTAATTGTCCTTTTTACAAGTATGTAGAACTTTAAATTTTAGGAAGATGTTGAGTACACTTCCTCGATGGTAACAGGCGAATATATATTTACATTATCACTTACTGCACGCCGGAGGCCCCAATGAAATTTTTTTTTCATTAAATGAGCCTTTAAAGACTGAAAAATACTGCTTCTCTCATTTTATGTGTAGGTAAAATTATAAAGCCTTCTGTAGTTGTTTAGTAACAGCACGCGATGGTAATAAGGAAAATAATTATATAAATTTTTAAAATTTCTACTCATGTGTGGCCGGGGGCCCTAAACATTTTTTCCTAAAATGGGCTATATAAATCTAAATCAACACTAACAGTCCAATCTTCCGTGTAGGTAGAAGCTTGGAATTTTGGGAAGTTGTTGAGTACACTCCCACGATGGTAAGAGGCAAAAAATATTAAACCCTTTCTCACTAGGTGGACGATTGCCAAAATATAGGTTTTTTCTCATAATGAGCTATATAAAAAGACACATTTTTCAATAACTGAAATCCTTATTTACCGCAGTAAATTGCTAGTCTGACTATACAATAATAATGATGGTTTAGATCAAGTCAGTATTTAACAAATAATAATTGTTTTACCCGAACTCTACAATTTAATGATACATTCTGACCAATTTCATTCGTTGAGACTTGAGGATCATTGCCGTTATGCGTTGCATCTACTAAGGTAATGACATGGTCTACTGGGCTTGCTGTTGAAATAATAAGTGTACATTTGGGACATGTTTAACAGAGAAACGTTTCTTTTATAATATAGAATTTAAACCCATTAGACAATAAACTGACTGTTGACGAAAACTGCCTGAAATTTTAAAGGAAAAATAAATGGTAGAGAACATAAATGACTCTTGGAAAAAGTCCAACAAGCTTCTCCCATAAATAACCTTGTCTCTTTCCATTCCAAATTCAAAATATTATAGATATACATCTTCTTCTAATTTCTGGTTTTCAGGACCCATCATTCCTTGGTATAATTTACAGACTTATAGAAATTACAACACAAAACCTATACTAATAAACATTAATTTAACACAGCTTCCTAATAATAAAATAGAAAAGCCATGATAAAACTATGGCATAACAATTTAAATTATTTGGATTATGTACTTACCTTTATCAGTAACATTTAGAGAACGGTCAACTTTTGTTGTCGTCCCAGATTGAAAGTAAGTTGCAGCGCACTTGTAAATTGCAGTATCAGACTCGCATCTACTATCTCTGATTGTTAATGTGAGTTTAATGCTGGCCCTGTTATTTGGAGGTGATCCAGGTGCTACACCACCAGTGGCGTCAATAGTCCAATTTCTTCCACTTGGAATATTCTAAAATATTATAAACTAGCAATTTGCCCGTGCTTTGCTGCGGGAAGATGGAGTTTTAGTGATAAGTGAGTGAGTGCATAAAAAACTATATTTCGGCCCCCTGCGCCCACCAAGGAATATTTTAAATAATATTTCACCTGCTGCCATCGTAGAAGTGTATTTAAAAAATCCCCAACGTTTTATGCGTTACCTATTTGGGAAATAGGAAAAATAGTGCTTTTTAATTTGTATATAGCACATGTTTGAAAAAAAAAAACACGTTTTTGAGGTCCCGGCCACAATGAGTGTGAATTTTAAAATTATAAAATTATATTACGCTAAATTTTGTCGTGAAAGGGTATCAACAACTTCCTAAAGTTTTATGCTTCTACCTACTTAGGGAATGGGAGAATTAGGGATTTTAAAAAAATTGTATATAGTTAATATTAGGGAAAAACTATTTTGGCCTCCCAGCCCACAGTAAAGAATGTTTTAAATAATTTTTCACCTGCTACCATCGTGGAAGTGTAGTTAACAAACCCCCAAAGTTTCATGCGTTTGTCTATTTGGAAAATAGGAGAATTATTGATTTTCAAATTTTTATAGCACGTATAAGGGAAAAACACGTTTTTTTGGGCCCACCCTCATGAGCGTGCATTAAAAAATTATTTAATTTCGTTTTGAGGATACCCAACAACTTCCTAAAGTTTTATGTTTTTACCTACACGATGAATTGTGGGATTTGTGATGAGTTGGTTTTTAAATAAAAAAAAAATTTGGGCCCCCGGCCCCAATTTGAGTGGAAATGTATCATTCTCTTTCGCCAACTTTCATCTGGAGATTGTACTCAACAACTTCCCACAGTTTTATGCTTCTACCTAAATGGAGAATAGGGGGATTAGTTATGTGTAGTTTTTATATAGTTTATATTAGGAAAAAAACTACATTTCCCCAGTAAGAGATATTTTGAAATATGTTTTCATCTGCTACCATCGTGAAAGTGTAATTATCAATTACCCAACGTTTCATGAGTTTACCTACTCGAGAAATAAGAGAATCAGTGATTTTCAATTTTTAAAAATCTCATGTAAAAAAAAAAAAACGTTTTTGGGGTCCCGGCCCCCATGAGTGTGAATTTCAAAATTCTTTTACACCAATATTTGTCCTGAGAGGGTACTTAACAATTACCCAAAGATTTCTGCTCTTACCTACACTGAAAATTGGAGAATTAGTGATAAGTTGTTTTTTTTAATTTAAGAAAAAATATATTTGGGCCCCCAGTACCCAATTAGAGGGAATTCTAACATTCTTTTTGCCAATTGTCGGAAGCTTTTACTAAAAAAATTCAAATGATTCATGCTTGTACCTATATGAGAAATAGGATAATTAGTGATTTTCAATTTTTGTATAGCTCATATATCGAAAAAAATGTTTTGGGGGCCCCGGATCCATTAGTGGGAAATTTAACATTCTCTTTTGTCAATTATCATCGGTAGCATGTACTCAAAATATGTAAAAAGTTTTATGCTTCAAACTATACGGGAAATAGGAGAATTATTGATTTGCCATTTGTAAATAGCTCATATAAGGGGATAAATTTTTTTTATGGGGCCCCATTTTTCGGGGGCTCCCATACCTCTATGAGTGGGCATTTAACATTATCTTTCGACAATTATCATTGGGAGATTAAACTCAACAACTTCCTAAATTTTCATGCTCTCCACCTACATCGTGAATGGAAGAAATAGTGATTTTTAGTTTTTAATTTGGGGCCCCCCTGTAAGAGAAATTTTAAAAATTATTTCACCTGCTAGCATCGTGAAAGTGTATTTAAAAACTCCCCAACATTTGATGAGTCTACCTACTCGGAAAATAGGAGAACTGGTGATTTTCAATGTTTATATAGCTCATTCAATGAAATAATCGTTTTCGGGGCCCCAGTCCCAATGAGTGGGAAATTTAATTTTCTCTCGTTGGAAGGATGTACTCAGAACATTTTTTAAGTTTCATGCTTCTACCTTCACGGAAAATAGATGAATTATTGAATTTTAATTAGCATATAGCTTATATAAGGAGAAAAACAGTTTTGGGGCCCCGGCCCCCATGCGTATGAATTTCAAAAATCTTTTTCGACATTTTTTGTCGTAAGAGTGTCTCTAACAACTTCTTAAAATTTCATGCTTCAACCTATACGGGAAGTTGGAGAATAAGGGATGTAGGCAAAAAAAGTTTTTGGGCCCCCGGCTTCCGTGGTCCAGTGAGAAAAATTAACTAACTGACAATTACAGAATTAGTGATGATCAGTTATACTATAATACATAAACTACATTTGGGCCTCCGGTCAGGAAAAAAGGAGAATTATTGACTTTCAATTTTTATATAGCTCATTTCAGAAAAAAAGTTTTTTGGGGCCCCTGCCCCCATGAGTGGAAAATTTTTTTTTGGTCAAAATAATCGTAAAAAACATGTACTCAAAAAATTTCCAAGGTTTAATGCTTCTACCTACACGGGAAATAAGAAAATTGAGGATTTTCCATTTTTATTAAGCCCATATTAGGAACCAATATATTTTGGGTCCCCGGCCCCACATGAGCAAGATTTTAAAACTCTTTTTTGCCAGTTTTTGTAATTAGAGCGTACCCTATAACTTCCCAAAGTTTTATGCTTCTACCTACACGGAAAATTGCTGACTTTCAAGTAGACCATGTAAGAAAAAATTTTTCGGGCCCCCAGCCCCACATGAGGGAGATTTTTAACATTCTTTTTCATAAATTTTGTTGCTATTGGGTATCCAACAACATCCTATAGTTTCATATTTCTACCTACACGATAACTTGGATAATAAGAGATGTAAAAAAAAATTTCAGGGGGCCCCCGGCCCCATATGAGCGATATTTTAAAAATTCTTTTCGCCAAATTTTGTAATTAGATGGTACCCAATAACTTTCCAAAGTTTCATGCTTCTACCTACACGGGAAATAGGAAAATTTCTGACTTTCAATTTTTAAAGGGACCATTTAAGAAAAAGACTTTTGGTGCCCCGGCCCCACATGAGGGAGAATTTTAAAATTCTTTTTAAACAAATATTATTGTTATTGGGTACCCAACAACATCCTATAGTTTCATGTTTCTACCTACACGGTAACTTGGAGAATTAGTGATGTAAAAAAACAACAGTTTTTGGGCCCCCGGTCCCACATTAGCGAGATTTTAAAAATTCTTTTTTCGCCAATTTTCGTCGTGAGAAGGTAACCAACAACTTCCCAAAGTTTCATGACTCTACCTACACGGGAAGTTGGAGAATTAGTGATGAATCAGTCAGTCAGTGAGTGAGTGAGTGGGGGCTTTCCCTTTTATTAGTATTTTTGGGGCCCCCGGCCCCATATGAGCGATATTTTTAACATTCTTTTTCGCCAAATTTTGTATCTAGATGGTACCCAATAACTTCCCAAAGTTTCATGCTTCTACCTACACGGGAAATAGGAAAATTGCTGACTTTCAATTTTTAAATTGACCATTTAAGAAAAAGACTTTTGGTGCCCCCGGCCCCACATGTGGGAGAATTTTAAAATTCTTTTTAAACAAATATTATTGTTATTGGGTACCCAACAACATCCTATAGTTTAATGTTTCTACCTAAACGGTAACTTGGAGAATTAGTGATGTAGAAAAAAAAACAGTTTTTGGGCCCCGGCCCCACATTAGCGAGATTTTAAAAATTCTTTTTCGTAAGTTATAATTGGGAGCATGTACTTAACAAATTTCCATAGTTTCATGCTTCTACATACGCGGGAAACGGGAGAATTAGTGATTTTCAATTTTTATATAGCTCATACTCATATGAGGAAACAAACATTTTTGGGGTCCGGCCCCTATGAGTGGGAAATCTAACTTTTTTTAACGTATAATTGGGAGCATGTACTAAACAAATTTCCAAAAGTTTCATGCTTCTACCTACACGGGAAATAGGAGAATTAGTGATTTTTAATTTTTATATAGCTCAAATAAGGAAAAACCCATTTTTGGGGCCACGGCCCCAATGAGCGGGAAATTTAACTCTTTTCTGTCCAATTATATTTAGGAGTATGTACTTAACAAATTTCCAAAGTTTCATGCTCCTACCTACACGGGAAATAGGAAAATTGGTGATTTTCAATTTTTATAGAGCCCAAATTAGGAAAAAAATGTTTTTGGGCCCCCGGCCCCACATGAGTGAAATTTTTAAAATTCTTTTTCGCCAATTTTCGTCGTGAGAAGGTAACCAACAACTTCCCAAAGTTTCATGACTCTACCTACACGGGAAGTTGGAGAATTAGTGATGAATCAGTCAGTCAGTCAGTCAGTCAGTCAGTGAGTGAGGGCTTTCCCTTTTATTAGTATAGATAATGAAAGCAACTATTATTTTTAATAAAATGAAAATAAAGTTGCTACAGTTACTCAAATCCGGATAAAACATAAAGGACTGCAGCATAAAACAACTGAGGGTATTACACAACGGGAAAAGATGTTCAGCTGAAAAGAAGGATATTTTATTCAGATACAAAGTAAATATTTATCCTACTGATGTAATTAAAACTGATTTGTATTATTATTTTTAACTTAAATTGTAAAAAAATCATTTGAAATCCTCCTTAGACATAAAGGACGGATATATATGTTCAACAACAACAAAAACAAAATTCCTTCTAAGTTTATGCAATTATTATAAACTCTAAAAAAAATGTCCAAAAAATTTTGGAGCTAAAGTCCACCTTATGCGTGAATATTTAAAAAAGATTCCCTAACAATAAATTTAACCCCTGTGTTTATGCAAAGTATTACAGATAAATAGTTGATATACTATGGGTCTATTTATTAACTAAGTTAAATATCAACGATACTTACAGTTATTTCTATACTAAAAGAAAAATAGGCCACAATTACCAAATAAATAAATTTTTAAAGGAAAAAAAAACACAACCTCACTACATCCACATTGCTTCCTAATTCATCAGCAAAGTTGAAAAGAATGGTTAACTAATCCATTGCAAAGTGTCAGTGCAGTTATATGACAAAGTGAATTGGAGAAAAGAAAAGGTAATATATGACTTTTAATTTTTAAAATGTGTAGTTAATTTATCTCAAATGAAATTATACTACACCCCAAGTGCGTTAAAGAAGTTATGATATGTGTGTTGAGAAAAAATGAGAGAGGGAAGGGAAGAAGACAGGGTGTAACATGCAGTAAGAGTGAAGACTGGACGAGTTGAGAGTTGAGCGTGGTCCAATACGGTCAGGCCGGACCGAGGTGTGCTAACATGTAGAGTAGGGAAATGAGAGCTGAGGGGTAAATGGACGCCCCGTGAGGAAGACGGACTGAGGAGTACAGAAGTTGGATAATCTGAAAATCCACGAGAAAGGTGTCAACTTTATTTTTCACACAAATGTCGAACCTGATATTATTAAAGTGGCTTTGAAAGTATCCAGTGCCGACTATTTCTACGTACAGTGTTGTTTATATCTGTGGCAAAGGGTGGAACTAAATTCCCCCTAGACTGGGAGTCCGCCAAAGTATATTTGAAAATTAAGTCTTTTAACTAAAAATGTTTATTAAAAATATAGATAACAGTAGTAATTCATCGTTATTTTGTTTTTCTAGGTATGTACTTTCAATGTGTCACGCAGTACTTAATTCCAATGGGTTGGTACATTTGGATTACAGATAAATTGATATGGTGAATATGATAGTATTTTTTTTAAAAATTAAAATTGTATTATGCTTAATATATATGTAACACAAGGTTTGAATATTTATAGACTTCAAATGACTTATTGGAATAATATCTAACAGATTAAAAAAAATAAATTACTATGGTCAAATTTGAAGCGCCAGGAAGTGGATATGGTATATACGTAGCGATGACTGTCTTGGCATTTGTTCCCACAGTTCTATCAATTGACAATTCAGTGATGGTTGTCACAGCTGTAGGAATGTCAGTGGCAGTAAAACGACTGACATCACAAGTAACTGTATATGGAACACCATCCATAAACTCTGTTCTGTCTACTATGGGCTGTTGAGCTTGAACTGAAATATCAATACAGAAATATCCTCTTAGTTCACCTGTAATATAATGATTTCAAGTAGATTTAATTTCCAATACATAATTTTGTTGTTGCATTAAAACGAGTGCCTACAGGTTTTAGAAATACCAATTCATTGGGGTTTACTTAATACTTAACTTGTATAGCTCGGGTGTTTTAAATGGCCCATAACATGAAACTCTAAAAACTCTAAAAGCATAAAAAATAAAATTCCAGATTTAGAACTTCTTATAAAAACAGAAGAACCAGACATATTTGCTAGTTATGAAACTTGGTTGAACCCCAACATATATAACTCTGAAATTTTTAGCAGCAATTATAATATATTTAGAAAAGATTGAACAGACAACCATGGTGGCGTCCTACTTGCAATAAAATCAACTCTCAGAGCCGAAGAAATTAACACACAACCAAACTCTAAGATAGAATCTGTTTTTTGCAAAATAGTTACACCAAAGTCATCACATTTTGTTGTATGCAGTATATATAGGCCACCAAATACAAACATAGAATACATGAGGAATCTCTGCAGTCAACTAATTTCTATTAAAGAAAATCATAAAAATGCTGTAATTTGGAATATGGGGGACTTAAATCTTCCAGATATAAATTGGAAAAACTATAAAATTAATAGCCAACAAAATAATAAAGAAATTAATGAACATTTATTGGACACTATAAAAAACATAAACCTAGAACAGATAGTAAAAAGCAACTAGGAAAAACAAAATACTAGATTTATTCCTAACAAACAGACCAGGACTAGTACTAGACTGCACACTAATTCCTGGGCTGTCTGACCATGATATTGTTAGGGTAACCAACACAATAAAAACTAAAATAAATAAGATGCCTAGAAGAACAATATATCTTTGGAATAAATGCAACTTAATAAAATTACACCAATCAGCTTCTAATTAAAAAATCTTATGTTCTCGTAGCGAGACACGAAAAGTTTAATTTTTCGATGCCTCCTATCGTATAATAAACTTTGACAAATATAATTATTAGGCGCCACTTGCGTAAAACATAATAAAATGAACTCGATAAACCTTGCGAATTTAAAGATTTTTGTACTTTCCCAAATTAAGATTTTAATTTTCAATTAGGCTGTGAATCTCCGAGAGCTTGGAAATTAGTTGTTACTTTTAGATATCCCACGATTATTTATGTCTTGTTCTATTTGAATCTTTGATTTTATATAAGTTTCATGTGATCTTTTTTTTTTTTTTTTTTAAAGGTGAATGTAACTATCCTTAGAGAGGGTTTATGAACCATCCACTGTGAATATCTGTCAAGAATAAGGTTGTTATTGGGGACATACTTTTTTTAAAAAGTGTATGTGCACTATTAAAAAAATATATATTGCTTTTTGAAAGTGTGACGTACTCTAGGGAGCGAGAGTCCTAGATTTGTGACAGTTTGTGACAGGGCGGATGGGGGAGTTCAAATAGTAAAAAATAGAGTGACGTACTTTATAGACGGCCCCTAAGCATGACTTTGGTGTAAGGCTGCACTCTAATATTGTAGCACGCGTAAAGCCAAGTAAAACGTCATAAAATAAATTGTAAGAAATCTAATATTTCCGTAGAACTTTTATTTAAAGTTGCGAGTTTTGATGTGACGACACATTTCTTAACCCCCCCCCTCCCTCTTCTTCATAAATCGTCACAAGTGCGTGGATCCCCCTCTCCACTTGTCTCGTGACTTCATTTATGGACGGCTTGATACCGTCAAGTGATTGCTTTTATACAATTAAGGTATACAGCGATTAGCATATAATTCTCTTTAATAACATGATGCCGTATAAAATCAATTAAAAATAGGAAACATTCAGTGAACGTCACATTATAAACTAATATCGTTTAGTTAATGCCAATCTGTGCTTCCTTTTTTTTTGACATACATAAACATTGAATACATTCCTGAGTCCTATGAGCTGTCATTGCGTCTATCAACAATTCGAGTTATTATTCACTGCTTCTTGGGAGCTTGCCTACTCATTGGCGCTTCAAGCGACGAGACCTTGACAACGATGACAAAAATATACAAAGAAATATGTTTTCAGCGATTTCAGTTAGGGGCGTCCGTAAAGTACGTCACGCTATTTTTAACCATTTTAACCCCCCCCTCCACACTATCACAGACTTCACAAATGTCAGGACCCCCATCCCCATTAAGTACGTCACACTTTGGAACAAAAATTATTATTTTTTAATTAACAAAATAATTAAAAGTTGAACATAAAACACCGTGGCGGCACACATGACCGGACACCCCCTCCCCTGTGTCACAAACTGTCACACTTTCTTACACCCCCTCCCTTCCTCTGGAGCGTGACGTAATTTATGGACGGCTCCTCAATGTTACTCAATCTAAAAATATGAGTTTCTTATAAATAATTCTTTTTAAAAAAAAGTCATATCTCTTTAATTATCTTACACTATTTACCTTCAAATTCGTTTTTTATTATAGACTATTTCAACACTGGCTCAAGTTTAGGTCAAGAAGACTCACTTGATCATCTGTGGAACCTGTTCATTGTGTAGGTACACATGATTTTGTGCTCACACTTCTACTAGCGTAACAAGGACGCCAAATTTTGTGACGACTCAGTCAGGAAATATCTAAACATATTCCAAATTTCTATAAACTTGTAGCTAAATGCAACGAGTTTTTAGGCTTTTAATGTCTTCACTAAGAGATAAAACAAACAACAAGGAAAAAAGAAAAATACATTTTTAAGACTTTCATTGACGGATCAGGCTAAATACCTAACAGTGTCTTTTTTTATAATCAATACACAATAATTATGAACATAATATTTGATTACCACCCCAGTGTTATATATAAGTGTAACCACGATTTATGGAAGTAAACAGTTGTAGATTTCACTATAAAAATGTAAAGATAACACGATAAAATAGAACCTACATCTATACATTGTTTATGCATATATTTAAAAGTTTTTAGAACAAGTTATTTAACGACATGTTCTGACTTTCTCGATTAGTTAACCTGGATATCAGCGTTAAGTTTCTGTAAAATATAAACATAAATCATTATTTACCTCTTGCATTAGTTGGGAAATTATATTTTACGCTTTTTAAATAAGATAATAATACATAAAACGTTTACGAAGAAAAATTCAACATCTACACGATTATTATAGTTATATTTGCTTATAATAAATTAATTTTAATATATATATAATATTATTATAATAAATTATATATTTTGATTTATGATTTGTGCATTTTGAAAAAAAAAAGAAGTTTCTTACAAAGAATGTCAATATGAAGGGAGACGGCAGTTGTTGTATGTTTGTGTTTGTCTAAACTTATAACTTTAAACGTTATATAGGAAAACGTTATTTAAATTTCAGTTACATATGCAGCTATAATAAAATCTCTGATAGTTGTTGAACCAAGCCCGCTGGGGCAACGTCTGTGACAACATATTGCAGCGACGAACATTCTCTCGAGAGCGGCTTATATTTTTATAGTCGTAGTAATAATATTTTCTTGCGGTATCCGTGTGTCCGCATGGAACGATGTTGTTGACTGCTGCTCTCTTCCCTCCACATATCTCCTGGCTCTTATAATAGGATATGATACTCGTAATAAGGTAGGTAAAAGACCTTAAAAAAACTAATTTTCAAGGAATAAAATTAAAAAATTCGAGATGCAATCATTTTCAGTGAATGTAATCGCACTAATATTGAAAAGAACTTAAAATAATAAATAATTTATATGACATTATATAGAAAACAGTTTAATTAATTAGAAATAGAATATAAATATATTAAACTACAAGCGAATATAATGAAGATTTTTAATGAAAAAAAAAACAACAAAAAATACCTATGTTCTTTAGTCTTTAAGGTATACCTATGTAAAAAAAAACCCAGACATATTGCAACATTAATCAAATAGTTCTTTCCAACGCCTGCATTCTACACAAATATATATACATATTTTTATATTCTACTTAAAATAGTTGTGCATCAACTTACCTCAAAATGATTTATTTATCCATTAAAAAAGCACTTTGAAGAAAAAAACGGTAAACAAAATTAGATCGACGGTCTATGAAAGGCGAAACAAAATGCGGACTCCAACACTGTTGCAAAGCCAACCCATTAAAAGCAAAAAAATTGTAACAAAATTTAAGTCTGCCTGATCACTGCTAAAACGTTAAATCCTAATGGAAGATAGCAAAGCTAAGCGAACATAGAAATATTCTTTTAAAATGTAAGGATAAAAATGTTTATTAAAAAAATTCTGGTGTATAAAATATTAATTATTGGCGAGCTATAAAGAAACATTTTTATTAGTCTATACATAAATAAATATTAAGATATCAAGCTTAATAAAAAAATCATGTTAAGCCTGGTCCCTTTTTGGACTCAGGACGTGTTAGCGCATTTTCGTATTATGTATCAGTACTTATGTTAGATATCAGCATTATGTAGTTATCAGTAATTGTGTTTAGATTTTAGACATATTTTTATGAATTTTTAGGAACTCTTGTGTGTTGGTGGTGGTAGGAACTCTTGTGTTGGTGGTGGTAGGAACTCTTGTGTTTTGGTGGTGGTAGGAATTCTTGTATGTTGGAGGTGGTAGGAACTCTTGTGATATACATCATGGGTCTAGGACTTTCATACTTCCAGGAGCTCTACTGCCACTACAAGAGGTCGGATCGAGTAACTGAGTGTTGATGCACAAATGGCAGGGCAGGACATACAAAAAACATATATACATCATGGGTCTAGGACTTATGGATGCTGAGATCTAGGGTGATGACAGACGGACCAATGGACAGACGGACAAAACGGATACAATAGCGCATTTCGACTTATTGAAAATGCGCTAAATATGGTAAAATAATTGTAAATAAATAGGCATTTTGGAAAGTGCGTATGTGTGTGTGTGTGGGGGGGGGGGGTTGAGGGAGAGAGAACACATTAAAAAAATGAAAAAATTCGATTTGACGGTAGATTTTCTAAACGTTTTTTGCCATGGGAGCTTTTCCAACTAGGCACACAGTATCCTCACTTTTCAACTTATGTAGACAACTGATTTTTATTAAAGAAATGACACCGTAATGCCCCTGAAGTCTAAAATTACACTTGCTGTTTTTAAATGCAAATTGATTCAAATGATAAAAAAAAATATTTAAAGAATAAATATTTCAATTAAGATATTCCGTCCAACTTAAATTGCACAGTTTCATGAATTCCCCTGCAATCTATTTTTTCCCAACTATACCACATTTGGTTTTGTAAAAATATATTGAATGGGTAAGGGTAAGTCTAGGAGCGTCTTAAAAACTATACCTGCTGGGTAAAGGGGTGTAGCTCATTTTTGTCTTTGTACAGTAAGAATATGTCCATAACACGAACATCGGTTTGTTTTTAACAAACTAGTTTTCAAATATTTCTTTTGGTTGTAGGAAAAAAGTAAAATTTGAATATTTCAATCCACTAATATTTTACCCGAGTTATTTTATTTGAATTAATGTTTTAATGTATTTATATATGTAAAAATAACACATTTTCAGTTTTGGCAACTTTAAATTCTTTTAATGAAAGTATCATGCCTTTAACGCCTGCTATGACACCCACCATTTGCACTTATCAGACAGCATTCCTACTTTAAATTATTATCATGGACGAGAAGGCTCAACAACAGCAACAATTTTCATTTTTTTTAAAGTTCGGGTTAAAGTTCCTAAAAAAAATGAGAACGAAGTGCCCAGAAATAACACGAATTTTTGAGTAATATAAATAGAAATTGTTAGAATCTACCAATCAAGCGCAATCTTTTAAAAAATTAATAATTAATAATGGTAAACTAATTGAAAGATTTCTTTCCATCCAGAAAATTGTGAACTTTTAAGAATAACAAAGAAAAAATTAATAATAAGTGCAAACTATTTGATTCATGAAAAGCAACCAATCCAAATTAAAGATTCAAAATCTATAGAAGTGATAACAAATAATAAATTATTATAGAATCCCCATGTCAATGAAGCAATTAAAAGCTGTAACTTTAATAAAATACAACGCAAAGATAATCTAATTCAACCCTCAGACAGACAGGGCTCAATATAATTTGTTAGTTCACAAGCAAGAAGAAACATATAAAATCTCGTTATTCGCATCAGGAATTAGGACATGGAGTGACTTGCCTAAAGAAACTAGGAATACCAACACTATCAACATTTAAAACTATAAAACTATTCAAGACTAGACATAAACCATGGGTAAGCGTAGGGCGCAAAAAACTTCTACATAGAAGGAGTGTCTACTGCAGCAGGCATGCAGATAAGATCTGTTTGTCAAATAAATGTAATGCAAACATTTATTCTTTATGAAGTCATGTTCACTGAATTAAGGAACTCATCACCTACTTGGATTACCGTCAATTGTGAAGTTCTTTCGGGTGACCTCATTACCGCCCTCTCGTACTACACAAATGTACATGATGACATCAGGCTGTACTGTTATATTCAAGGTAGACTCAAACGGATATTGCTGGCATGAATCAGTTGAACCAGTTGGTGGACTTGGCGTCACTGTTGTGATATCATTTGCAATTGGGTACAGGTTCTGGTTGGACCCATCTGCTCCACTTGTCCACCATTGTAATTCAAGTTTACTTGGACCCTGAAAAAAAAAACTTTTAAGAATATTGAATATCATTTTTGAAAATCAATCTACATTGATACTAATTAGATTGAATTATACAATTACAATATTTGTACCATTCAGTTCTTTGGTAACATTGGTTAAAATGTTAATGAATGTTCATTCTCTGTTGGGTTGAGCCGTTAAGCTCTTAAAACCCGGTTCAATTTTTCACAGGCGAGCCTCAACATTCGGGCATCGCCGTAGAGGTAGTCCTCTGCAGGTGTTGCAACTTCACCAAATAAAGCCCCGTCCAACTCGGGGCAACCCTCTAGCACATGGGTCACCGTCTCCTCCGGGTAGCCACACAACCTACAGGCCAGTTCCCTTCTAGTGTCAAACTTGTATAGGTAGCTTCGTATGGGACAATGGTCAGTTCTCATCCTAGTTATGAGAGACTGACTACTACGATCAAGTTTCCACCAGGCATCGCTTTTGCTCCGTCGCGGCAGTTTCTGGTATACCTTTCTGGCCGTATTCCCATTCTTCCAGCCCTCAAGCCATTTCTCTCGGAAATGGTCTTTTAGCCACGACTTGACCCCCAGTTGGGTCAAGGGCTTATCGGGTTGGGGCTGGGCTGCGCCTGCCCTGGCCAGTGCGTCGACCCTGTCTGATTGGGCCGTGCCGCAGTGTCCGGCCATGAACTGTAGGACTACTTTGCCGCCACGTGCCAGGATGTCACCTACTGTATCCAGAATGGCACTTACTATCTTGGCCTCCAGAGAGCTTCGACTCAAGGTTTCGAGCGAAAACCGAGAATCGGTGAAGACCACGACAGTCGGGAAATTCTTTCTCTTAGCTAGACGACGGCGTACTTCATTCAAACCCCTGTGGATCGCGTCCAGTTCGGCTTCGTGACTACTGTTCGTAGATCCCCACGGCCCCGACAGCTCTACGCTGTCCGGCCCTGGTTGGGGGTA
>MUZC01001843.1:756939-787790 GCA_002072015.1 Radix auricularia | reverse complement strand
GCTGATAAGATCAATCATTCTCAATATACCTATATTCACGTATTAACTCGTATCTGTTATTAATTTTTTTTAAATGAATTTGTCCTTACAATAAATAAATTTAGATATAATATTTCTATTAATAGATTTCCGGCATATTATGAACATCCCTATACTATAAAACATTCTTTCAAAATAGTTTAAGTTAATTGACTTTTTAGCTAGAGTTTTTGTACATTTTCAAACAGGCTGCTTTTTACAGAAAAAGTATTTCATTATTTTAAATAGATTCCATTTTTAATTACTAATTATTCTAGACTATTTTAACTATTGTTTGCAAGCAGTGGCGTAGTAATAGATTTTGCCGCTCGGGGCGGTCTCCAATATGCCGCCCTTTTAGGGGCCGCCCATAAATGACGTCACACACGGGGGGGGGGAGTCACACATTTGACGTCATTCAAAACGTGCAGTTTTAAATAAAAGTAACTGTGAATATATATGATTACCGACACTTTATTCAGTGACGTTTTTACGTGGTTTCACGCGTGTTACGCTATTAGAGTGCAGCTTTAAACTAAAATCATATTTAAATTATCACCAAAAAAAACAACAACAAAAATTTTTTAAACATGCCCATTTTCATTTAGATAATACCGCTTTGTCACGTCACATTGAGGAAGTGGTCTATTTTTAAAAAAATTATACATCAGTATGTAAACATATGGTTTATTATTTATACATTTACTTACTTACATAAATAATAAAAAAATATGTTTACATATTGATAGCAATTGTTGAAAAATTCTTTGCAAAATTATACTGTTGGGTAAAAAAAATTCAAATATTTACTATTGAATATATTTAATGGATCAAGGGGGCATTTCCTACCCTCCCCGTTTTTAAAAACATAAAGTCACTGACATCCAACTCCAAAATGAACCAAAGACCATTATCTCAATGAGCCCAGTGTCTACAGACATCAAATTCATGATTTCACCCACTGTGATTTCTTTGCGAGCTTCAGAACTTATTGTCAAGGCCTATTGTGAAAATAAATTTAAAATGTTATTTCTTTAAATACCTAGATTAAATACATTGCTAGTGTATTTTATGCAACATTGCAAATTAACTGCAAAATTGTGTCTAAATACAAAAACTTTTTTTTTTAATGGAGCCTTTAATTATTATTATTTAAAAAAGATGGCGGCCGGTATCAACACGGCGTAGCCACAACACTTGGATGTTTCAATATACAGGATAAAAATACACACAATTATTATTTTAATTCTCATTCATCTATGATTGACCTGCCTGCCACGAAGATAAAAGGTAAAGTTATCGAGTTTTCTTTTCTATTTGCTAATGTTTTGACTGAAGCGAAGCACAGTTTTACACGGATTTCTCAATAATTTAAGTCACACTGCTGTGTCTCTACACAGTTGTGTTTTGTGAACTCCTGTCAACTAGCACTATACACTGGTATAAGGACCGTGTGAAGCAAAGAATAAGAATAAACACAGGCACATTGATCATGGAAACAAAATTAAAACAAGCAGGTCACAAGCAGCAAGGAAATCTAATTGTTATTAACACAGGTCAGACAAAAGAACATATGAAGATAGGTTTGTTTAATGCTCACTCTGTCGGACCAAGACACAAAAGAACAATGATCTCTGATTTCATTATGGAGGAAAACATTGATATTCTTTTTATCACAGAGACATGGCTAAAAACAAGTGGAAGTGAACCTAAGTGTAAAGACTTAACACCATCAAGCTACATAACGAAATCATTTCCCCGTGCTTATCATGGCGGAGGCTTAGCAGTCATTTACCGTGACCACTTGCCAGTTACATTAATTGAAACTTTTCCTTTCGCACATGACACCTTTGAACTGATCCAGTTAACTCTCACATCGCCACAGCATATACATCTTTTCTGCCTATATAGAACTCCTCCAAGCCCAAAGAACAAGCTCCTAAATTCTACATTCAATCAGGAACTCCCAGATTTATTAGACTACGCAAACATGATGCGTGCCAAATCCATAATTATTGGCGACTTCAATGTACATTATGATGTTCCCAATGACCCCCTTACAGCAAAGGTAATGGACGCCGTCCAAAGCTTTAACTTCGTCCAGGGAGTCACAGAGCCTACCTTCCTTAAGAGTGGGCACATCATCGACTGGGTGCTGTACAAGCAGGAGGACCATATCGTCACCTCCTGCTCCGTCAGTCACGTGCTCACGTCTGACCACTCGGCTGTTCTCTGCAAGCTGAATGTGTCTCGCCCGAAGAAACAGCCTGTGTACAGGACAGTTCGAAATTTAAAGGCCATAAACAAAAGCGCCTTTAAAGCGGACATAAAGTTAATGCTTGATGACGCTGGACCGGACATCACAGCCCAACAGCTTGACGACAGACTTCGCCAGCTCCTGGACCAGCATGCCCCTGCCACCGAGCGCCTTGTCCCGTCAGTCCGCTGCTCCCCATGGTACGCTGCTGTCGGCGCTACACTCCGCGCTGCCAAGGCAGAACGTCGCCGAGCCGAATGCAGGTGGCGGAAGACCAGACTAGCTGCTGACTTTGAGATCTTCATGACAGCCAAGCGAACGGTCACAGACATTGTTCAAAAAGCCAAAGAAGACTACTGGACTGAAAAAATTGCAAAATGTTCTGATCCAAAAATGTTTTTTATGAACTGTGACAGTGTTCTCGGTCGCAGCAAAGACAGCGCGCTTCCCTCTGACATTCCCAAAGATGAACTCCCTGATGCATTTGCTGATTTCTTTTCTAATAAAATACAAACAATAAGAGACGATCTTGATCAGGAATGCTCTCAAACAGAACTTGATCCCCTGTTTGCTGACTTTCCTCATACTTCCTCCTCATTTACTTGTTTTCGAGATGTTACTGATGATGAAGTAAGGCATGTAATAGCTAGTTCCTGTCCAAAATCATGTGCTCTCGACCCGATCCCAACGCCCCTCATGGTTGAATGTCTTGATGAACTGCTTCCTGCTCTAACTTCCATCATTAACAATTCTTTACAGTCAGGCACTGTCCCAGCCATTTTTAAGCAGGCACTGGTTAACCCACTTCTTAAGAAACCTTCACTTGACGCTAACAACCTTAAAAACTATCGTCCTGTCAGCAACCTTTCCTTTCTTTCAAAAATCATAGAAAAACTAGTACTTGCTCAGATCACAGAGTATCTTCATTCCAACAATCTCTTCCCTCCCTCGCAGTCCGCTTACCGCCCAGCACACAGCACAGAAACAGCTCTGGTAAGAGTTATGAATGAACTTCTCCAAGCTAATGACAACAAGAAGATCTCTCTACTCACTCTGTTAGACCTATCTGCTGCATTCGATACCATCGACCATCAAATACTGCTTTCTCGTCTCTCACATTCCTTCGGCATTTGTGATATCGCTTTATCATGGATATCCTCATACCTTTCAGAAAGATCACAAGTCATCATGACACAAAAATACAAATCTAAGCCTTCCAAACTAGACTTTGGTGTGCCCCAGGGTTCGGTCTTAGGACCTATTTTGTTTATTTTATACACTAGGCCAATCACCAATATAACATCTAACCATTCAGTACACAGTCAGTCCTATGCAGACGACACACAACTTATAGAGTCATGTTCACCAAGACACATCAAAGTAAGCATACAAAACACACAAGTTTGCATCAGCCACATTAAAGACTGGATGACAAGGAACAAACTCAAGCTGAATGATGACAAGACAGAAGTACTCCTTATTCATTCAAAATCCAGACAGCTTCCTGAACCACCAGTCTCATCTATTACTGTTGGTCGATCAGAGGTCAGTTTCTCTTCTCATGCACGTAACCTAGGAGTTACAATGACTGACACACTGACCATGGACAAACACGTCACAAACATATGTCGCTCAGCTTACACAGAACTCAGGAGAATAGCGTGCATTAGACATCTATTGTCCTTTCAAGCATCTAAAACTCTTGTCTGTTCACTTGTTTTGTCAAAACTTGACTACTGCAACGCACTTCTTTCTGGAATTCCAAACTACCTCATAGACAAAATACAGAAAGTGCAAAATTCTGCTGCAAGACTTGTTTTTCGGGCTAATAAAACCGACCATGTACAACCGCTACTACAGCAACTCCATTGGCTGCCTATTGCCTCTAGAATCAATTACAAAGTCTCTACTCTCTGCTATAAGTCACTGACAGAACCTCTTTTCCCCGTTTATCTTTCTGAGATTCTCCACACCTACACCCCTACCAGAAGCTTACGCTCTTCTCAAGACAGTCGCATTCTTTCGGTCCCTAGAACTAAAACAAAATCCTACGGTGATCGCTCCTTTCAGGCTTTAGCTCCTACTGTCTGGAACTCTCTCCCTTCAAATGTCCGCCATGCATCCTCCCTACCACGTTTCAAAAACTCCCTAAAAACTCACCTGTTTCGACAAGCCTACAATCTGTGATGATCACATTATTCTGAGACTCTTTGTTTGTGTGTGTGTGTGTGTGTGTGTGTGNGCTTTCACTGAAATGTCATTACCATTTTTAGATGTTTTAAACTTCTATAACACTCGTTTCACATAGATATAGGGTTCATACAAATAATAGCTAAAACGTTTTAATTTTTTATTTGTTTGTTTGTATGTTTGTTTGTTTGTGTGTTTATTTGTTTATTTATTCATTTTATGTGTTTGTTTTTCTGTTTATTGGTTTACTTGTTTTAATTATTTATTTCTTTACTTGTTTACTTATTTGTTGTTACATAATTTGTTTTATTACTTGTTCATTTCCTTATTCGTCTCCTTGCTTAATTGTTTATTATTTCTATATTTATTGAAAAAGAACTTTACCTCTTCGTTTTATTTTGTAACATAAAATATGTTGAAATTCCTCCATGTATTTTTACTGTGTAAGATGTATGATTATTGAATGCAACTATTAATTTTTGGTAGTGTTTTTGTAAAGCGCAGTGAGCTTTAAGAAACTGCGCTATAGAAGCGTCCTTTATAAATAAATAAATAAATGCCTCTTTTTGTAGTGTAGGTACAGCCAGGGCTGGTCTTAGGCTTTTGCAACCTATGCGGTCGCAGGGGCACCGCGCTTTCATAGGCCAAACCTTTCTTAATTTTCATTTATTATCCTTATTAATACCTTATCCCTAACCAAACTGGGACGCACACAATCCTTTTCGCATACTAAGCTGCATAAGGGCCCGATATTGCTAAGTCCGGCCCCGTGTACTGCCATAAAAACCTGGATCATTTCTCTTTCAATCTCGAACAATTCTTTATCAATGTAAATTAAGGATTTTTTAAATGTTTAAATTCTTCATTTAGTTGGTTACGTGGTGTTATACACGAATATTTTCTTGCAAGGTCATGTAACTCATCACCGTGTTCTTTTATTTTCTTTTCTTATTACATCTATCGATAAAAACATTTCTCGTTGTACTTCTTGCTCTAAGGATAGAACCACGTCTTCTGAATTTTCTCCACTCATATTTTCTCCTTTTAACTCGGTATTCAGTTGATATCTGTAACTCTCTGTAACAACGTTGTGTGTTAGCACATATCTTTTTTCCATGAATGGGTTTGCATAGTTTTCGTTAATTTAAAAAAGACTGGTTCCCATAAATTTAGATATCAAGAAAAGAAAAAGATTTCGTTGAATTGAGTGAAATTCCAGTATCTGATCTCGTTTTACTAGTTATTTCAGATGTCAATTTTTCCAAGATGCTTGAATTTTTTTAAAGTTTTTGTCTTTTTTGGAATAATTTATATTATTGTGGTATTTATTAACGGGGAAATGAATTACCGTTCATTTTTAATGAATAACAGTACTTTAATGAAAAAAAAAAGCTTTATGCGCTACTTTAATACAATAAAAATAAAGTAAATTTAATTTTAATAAGTTACCTTACCATAATTTTATGAAACCTGAAACAGTAATATAATTTACGACTTGCATGTTAAACACAATATTTGAACCACCATATCATGTAAGTACTTATTAGCACATCATTCTGCGAATGTCGAAATTCCACGCAAAAAACTGTGGTGGCGATATTAATACTACATATTTTCGGAGCAGCGGTGATGTGTTGTTTTTTGGTGCAGTTTATTTATAAAAGGGCCATCTGTTACGTATAACGCTTAATTTTCCAAACAAATCTTTACCTTTTTGAGCTATTTTAAATTTTTAAACGGACTTGCGTTAGTTATAAAAACCACTGTGTAATAAAACATATGTTACACGAACCCGTTAACTAAAGCTCAAAATTGAGAAACTTTTTGTTTCACTATGGTTTTTCCCAGTTCAAAAGAAAAGGAGTGGTTTTCAGAAATTGCTGTAATTTTCACATGCCCTCAAATGCCGCCCTTTGAATGAGTGCCGCCCGGGGCGGACCGCCCCCTAGCTACGCCCCTGTTTGCAAGTAAACAAATTACCATAGAGCTTAAAGTTTAACAAAGATAAAAGCAGAAAGTCAATAAGAGAGTAATTAAGAATGCGTTACTTATTGTTTAAATGTTTTAATTTATTCTTTTTATGATACAATTGAAAACTTCACTTTCGTGTAAGTGTATGAGGAGGTCCAGGGGAAACCTGCCGTAGGCTACGGTCGGCACAAATCTCAGGTTTGTTTATACAAGGGAATGTTTAGATTAAAGAGAGATAATTTTATCACTGTTTTCAATGAGTCTATCTCTACTCATGTTTTAAAAGTCTACACTATCAAGTTATTGGTGGCATACGATCAATATACGCCCTACGGTGATGTACGATGTTCAACAAAGATAATAGAGTTATCTAACCTTCCGTCATTTCTAGAGTTAATGCGCGTCTCAAATTTAAAAAGTTAAGAAGATGGCTAGTAGCCCCTGCTAACCTTTATTTCGCTTGAAATGGATTTGGGCCAAGAAGCATTTGGGGACTACACGTAGATGGGGAAATGTGTAATAATTCAATTAGAGGAAACGGCGGTAAAACAGAAATAATTCTGTTGAATTAGGGAGGAGGGTGTGGATGGGGGATGGAAGCATCCTTTTAAAATTCCATTTTCAAATCTTTAAATATACACTGCATGCTTTAGAATGATCTCTCTACAATGATTGGGGACGGCTGATTTATCCATGCCACGAGAGATGGAAGAGTACGCATTTATCACACGTATTTCAATAACATATTAAACAGCCTGTTACGTTCACCAAGACTTCAGGCTGAACATATACATGGCACTTGTACATCAATCACAATATTATCCTTTAAAGCCACAAGGATATCAAATGTTTGATCAAATCTTTCAGCAAAAGGTTTAATGTTCTACAACGTTTTTTTTTTTTTTTTTTTTGTCATCCTATTTGTAAACAAAGTTTTTTTCCTATCGAAGTCATTTAAAATACTTGGTTCAGGCACCGTGTCCCATTGAATGAAGTAAATAACAATTTTGAGGGTTGTATTAAAATAAAATCAATTAAAATGATATACTTAAAGACTGAATATCAAATTTTACAATTAGGGATGTCGATAAATGACATCACCCACCTGGTGGGGAGGTGCCCCCTAGTTTGTGACGATATGTGATGAGGGGGGTGGGGGGAGTTTCAGAATTGTGACGCCGCGTCAAACAAACGCTACTTTAAAACAAAGCTCCACTGATAAATTCGATTTCTTACCTATTTATTTTATGACGTTTTACATGGATTCATGCGTGTGTTACAATATTAGAATGCAGCCTTACACTAAATACACATTTAAAGGACAATAAAGTGATTTGAAACATGGTCATTTTGAAATAAAAAATACTGCTTTATGGGGAGGTCACAACTTTTTGACATCATATTGGGGTAAGGGTCTAACTTTTTGTGACAAAGATGGACGAGGGGGGATGGGGTTGAAAATTGGCTAAAATCGCGTAACGTCATTTATGGACGGCTCTAAAAATATTTATGGACGGCCCCTAACGTCATCTATGGACAGGCCCCTTGTTTACCATTTTGAAGTCGCTATAAATTACTGAAAGTTGATTAATAAATACAAGATTAAAGAATAAAAATGTTTATTTTATACCACGTATCTTCAAATAAATATAATGTGTTTAAATATACCAATATAACAAAATGGTGTGTCAAAAATCGTGATTAAAATATATTTGTTTTAATATTTATCGCCACATTCATTTCAGAGTTGACAAAATAAACAATATTGCGTCATTGATTTTTTCTTCCGGACGTAAACGAAATTAGTACAAGTGACAGCATATTACTATCGTCATTTTGTAAACAATATCCACGTTTGTAAACAATATAATAAAACTTCATCGATATTTGCCATCATCGTTCTCAAAACAACATATGATATTTCGTGTTTTCTTATAAATATCATGAGTTGGAAGAAAAAAATCCACGAGTCAAATAATCTTTTAACTCGAGGCCAAGGCCAGAGAAAATTTTAACGAGGTCCGGAATTCGGAAACCCTGATTTACATAGACTTTCTTCACCCTTGCAGTTTTAAGTTTTAGGGCGGTCCGTGAGGCTATTTGTTTAAAGTAACCTGGGAATATAATGTCCTGGAGTTAAGTTGAGTTATTCCTTTAAATCTTTGGTCTTTTGTTAGTTATGAAAGTAAGTCTCTGTCCTCAAGCTAAGATTCGATCAACAGTAACTATAGATTTGAGGCTTCGAATCGATACTTAGGAAATGAGTGTTTGAAATCTTCCAATCGAAATTCTCAATTTATTAGAACTTCATTGATAAATCTACACTTTGTACAACTGCAATTACAAAATGAAATTATGTTAAAATGCAATAACTGTTTATCACTTTGAAAAACAGTATTTGCGAGTGGGAAAAAAATGAAAAAGTTTTGAGTCGAAAAAACAACAACTTCGAAAGGCATCACGTTACTTTTTTCACTGAACGTGTGACGTCACTTTCTTGCTGCCTTAATGACACCTCTTCCCCCGCATATACATATGACGTCACTTCCTCCACTTCCCTCTGACGTCACTTAGCCACTCCCCATATAATGCCACTTCGACACTGTTCTTAAAACGTCATCAATGTTCCCTCTAAGGATTGTTGGTTCGTGTGCAAAGTGTAAAATCTCGTTTGAAAAGCTGCACAGTATCCATTTTGTGTGCAATATTTTACTAAATTTGCTGCGCGGTAATTCTTTACTGCTATGCGCCATCGGTCAGGTATCAGCGTGGCCGCACTGCCACGCAGCTGAAAGGAAAGACTGCCATTTGTCGTCACTTCCCCCACTGCCCTTTGACGTCACTTCACACTGCCGCATGACGTCACTTATTGCACTTCGCTATGACGCCACTTCCCCACTGTCCGTGTCACGCAACTTCTCAGCTCGTCTGACGCCACTTCCCAACGGCCCGCGCGTGGCAAGTGGATAGCTGCTCACCTATTAGCATGAGCCGGGCGGCGATAGCAGCTCGCTCTGTCCAACTGGATCGGCTTATCGCGTTTAAATATGTCTTCCTCGTGGCTATTTTAGAACATCAGTGTTTTTCACATTGCGTCGCATTGGAGTTTGTATAGTGTTATTATTTAGATAAACCAAACGTTGAAGGTAAGTACTACAGTTTGTAGCATGTTGTTTTAGGATGCAATCAAATCATTTCCTAGTACTGGCCTCATTGACCTGATGGGTTTACAGTGGTTAGTGGAACTCACATTTCATTTATATTAAGGTCACCTGAAAGTTTTAAAACACACACAAAGATTGCTGTAAAAATAAAAGTATTCTTTATTTTCTATATTAATGAGCGGGGTTGGCTTTTTGTGTGTTTGTGTGTGTGTGTCTGTGTGTGTGGGAGGGTGGGTAATATGCACTGAAAGTATCAAACTGTTGAAAGACTGTAAACAAGACTTTTTGAAAATGTAATTTTTATGTTTTTCCCATTTAAAACTGATTTTAGAATTGAAAAAAGAACATGATAAACTTAATTTAACAAATTTGGTCCCAGAATGCCTCTGGTTGATGCTCTATCAAAACTATTGACGAAAGTATAATTATCGTTAGAGTGCAGTTCAATGTGTTAAAAACTTAACCAATTAATAAATTGCTTTAGATTAACTTAATAATATATCTTCATGTGCAAATTGGAGCAAATGTTACACCGCGTTCAGTTTCATAATTTTAAACTAACACATTTGGTGTCAGCATTTTTAATATTGAAAATATTGACATTAATGAACATTGAGGCATCTTGCGTTGATCAGTAAAAGAAAAACGTGCATCTCTCACAAAAATCCATTATCCGATATAATAAAAAGCAGTTGTCTGTGCGGTCATCGATAGCATTTGGTCCCTCACACCTCTACAGACTCCTACAGGCAATCACTAGCGGAGAAAAATTGATTCACCTTTACATATGGAACACATTTACGCGGACGTTCAAAACGACTTATTTTTGGTGCAGTATTTTTGTCATTCAATCAGTACTGTGTACCCATCTTGAAATGTGTCACTCCTACTAATCGCTACTGTTACTCCTAGACAACATGCCACCGAAACTGTGGTGAAACATCCTTGGACGGGCTTTGTCATAACATAATAATGTCATTATAACGTTTTAGAAATTCTACCATAAACTATAAAAGCTGTTTTCATGAGTGAAAATGATTCGGGGGTGGGGGGTCATTGACTAAGTCTGGTATACCCAACCCATGACATGCCGCGGTAAATAGTGACAGCGGATGTATCACCTAGTTTATTTAATGATTACTTTTTTAAAAAAAAATAAAGCTTCAAATTCTTGTGAAGGTTCCGATTATTCATGAGATTTTATATTAAATACATTTGAAAAATCACCTCTCATGATTTACTTCTAAAATTAAATTCAAGAGTTTTTGCTAAAATGTTAACTGCTCTGAAACAAAGTTGTCGCTGGCATTTCTTCATTCGTTTTTGGTGTAAATGCCGAATTTGGCCAAAACCAAATTTAGTTACGTGCCATATCCCATTTTTTATAACTAAAGAAATGTTGTAGATGAAACATCTTGGGTTTTCTCTAATTTTTATTTAAAATTTGGGAACAACCGTTTTGTCCTCTTCACCCCCCCCACTCAACAAAACAAACCCATATGTCCTCCAACCAATGTAGTGATAACATGACGATTATCTGCTGTTGAACTTTACTACATCGGTAATGGCGGCTATGGGTGAAATACTGATTTCCCAGAGTTACTTTACAAAGCATAAATTCAAATAACACAATTTTTCTAGTTAACAATTCCAACTGGTGCCACAACTATCAAAATCAGAAACGGTTTAATCTATATGTAAATATCTGAAGACATCTTTTAAAACGTGTATTTATTGTATTAGTCATGTACCCTAAACTTTGAGCCCATTATACCTGCACATGTGACAGTGTTAAAATAAAATGTGGACAGCTGACCTGCCAGTATTTAATTATTCAAAATCAACAGAAATAAGTACGAACCAAGAACTCTAGAGTTATATTAAAATTATCTCATTTAGTGGTAAGAATAGGTGCTGTTCAGTCCCAACCCGAATATCCGATGACCATCCGATGACCATCCGATGACCATCCGATGACCATCCGATGATCGTTCTGATCGTGGCTTAGGGGATCATTTCCGAGGGAATGGCTCCAGGGCTTGGCATCCGGAGACACGCCCAGAAGGGTTTACCAGTGTATGCCACATCCGAGCAAAAGCGACCCCTGGTGGTAACTATCTCGTAACTCAAAGACACCCTTATATCGTAGGTGAGGACTGAGCACTGCCACACACGGACTTTTATTTGCATAGGTTGAACTCGGGAAGTTGATGTCAGCCGATGTTGAGGGGACGGTTGAGCCCCTGTTGGCCGAGTGCCTGGCGAGGGCCGTAGATTGGGCGCAGGTCGGTTTCAAATAATGTGGAAAGATATCTATATGGTGATGCCCGCTTGATAAGGCTTGCCAGTAAATATCATGAGCCGGGTCATAAGAGTTTGAATTAACTAGATCGTGTTGTATCCCAATGTTAGACTGGCCGAATAAAAAATATATTATTTAGTTAGTCACTGGAAATACACTTCAAGTAGAACAAATTCTGTTTATATTCATTGCTTGTGAGGGCATTATAGCATGCAATAAAATTTATCGTCTGAATAAGATTACGTCAAGTATAAAATTATGATAATTCGTCTATTTGGTGCTCTTTAGGGCTTAACATACTTTGGCGGATTAAACTTTCTTTGTGAATAATTATGTCCGTAAGGTCATCAGGGTTGTTGTGCAGTTCCCCATCTACTCTGCCCCGGTTCTGTTAAATATTTTATTATATATGTAGCACCTCCCAACTATCAAACTAATGCATAAGTTATATTCACGCACCTGCTTTTGAAAACTAAACATCTAAGTTTTATTGGTACGTCTCTGTGTTACAGATTATTAGCCTACTATTTTTGTAAGGGGGAAACTTAATAATGTTAAAATTTGCTCTTAATCTGAAAAATTCATCATCTTTTCTGGTGCATAACTAAATTAGCGCTAAAGCGCAAGACAAGTTTGTGTGTTGTGGATTGTTTTTATGAGACGGACTTATCGGTCTTCCACCATATCTTGTAAACAGATCTGCCAGTTAAACGTTTAAAGCTAAAGATTTTAATTACGTCAAACAGGAACGAGAGTGTGTAAATCCAAAGATAATTCCTAGATCATGACCACATCAAGTGAATTCGTTGATAATATTTACTTTTTTAATGAAAAGATATAATCAGTCTCTTAAAATAAAACAAATTAAGGATAATATTTTTCTGTTTCTAAAATCCCTGGCGTGTTAATTCCTGTGTAGGTTAATATGAGGAAAAAAGATTTTCAGTAGTCTCTCTGGTTTTAATACTTTTGATGAACGATTGCTTCCCTTTGATATTATTTAACGTTGTCGTCTAATCCTCAGAGATAGAAAGTCTAAAATTTTGGGTTGGATTTGTTATATAATAATTAGTCCAAGAGCAGTGGCTCTCACACCAGAGGCAGGGTGTCCATCAAAACATATAGCAACACTTTGATGAAGGAAGTGGATAACATTTGAAAACAATGTTTCAAGCAAAATTATTGTAACATTTAGTGATAAAAAAGATGATTGCGAGTATATTAACATTACATTTGTTAATACGAATTCTTAAATAGGGTTTATTAATAGACATTTATACACTTGTAGGTAAGGGTTGATAAAAAGAAACTTATAAATTGGTAGATAAGGTTTGATAAATAGAAATTTATAAACTGCTAGATAATGTTTGATAAATAGACATTTATAAACTGTACGATAAGGGTTCATCAATAGACATTTACAGACTGGTAGATGAGGGTTCATAAATAGACATTTACACACTGGTATGTAATGGTTGATAAATAGACATTTATAAACTGTACGATAAGGGTTCATAAATAGACATTTACACACTTGTAGGTAATAGTTGATAAATAGAAATTTATAAACTGGTAGGTAATAGTTGATAAATAGACATTTATAAACTGGTAGGTAAGGGTTGATAAATAGACATATATAAACTGTACGATAAGGGTTCATAAATAGACATTTACACACTGGTAAAGCTTGAGATGTATTCCTGTACCGAAAATAGTTTTTACAAAAATGAACCATTTATTTGATGCTGCCTTAGAATCTGGAAATGTTGAATTATTTCTTAAACGTAACCAATCTTTTTTTTTTTTTTCGCTGTAAATTTATAAAAGAATTTAAATACTTGTGCCAGGATCGAACCTTCTACCTACACTTACCCCGCTCAGAAGAAACGACTCTGCTTTTGTAAGAAATTATTCAGGTTTCTTATGAAAGCCAAAGAACATTAGCTGACAACTTAAAAGTTAAAGTTCTGGAAGATAGAATTCAAGTAAAATTTTGTGTTAAATCTTTTCTCCAGCGATATTGGACAATATCCAACTCATAGGTACTGGAATACAGATAGAGATTATGGTAAGTTAACTCGTGGAGATACAGGGGTTAACAAGTGCAATTATGTCATGATGCCGCTCGGTTTGACCAATGACATTAACCTAAGCTGCCATTAGGTTTAACCAGAAGAATAATACCATAGTGCCATATAGTTTAACAGTACAATAAACTCATTTTGTCACTAAGGTTTAGCCGTACAATAAACTCATTTTGTCACTAAGGTTTAACCGTACAATAAACTCATTTCGTACAATAAGTTCAATAAGCTAATGGTGTCACTAGGTTTAAGCAGTAACATAAACTCGTTTCTGTTTTGGGCCCAAATTATATCACTTGTCCCAATTACTCCAAATCTTAGACAATCATAAGAAAATGTACAATTTTATATATGATATTGTAATAATTGTAATATATTTCATTATCATTTAAAATCATAGATTGGGATAAAACCAATTTTAAATTCTAGATGTTTTCGGATGGTTTGATTCGTTAACTTTAAAGATATTTCTCAAGACGATGAAATTTTGCATAGAATTTCTGTCTCACGAGAGCATTTTTTTCATTTCATTTTCCCCCGGAAATCTAATTTAAATAATTGTGAATTTTTAAAGATATGAGACAAATAAAATTTAAATTGAGGAATGCAAGTACGTAAGTTAATTATAATCTTCTGTACAGAAGGAGCGTCAGTATAGGGGTTAAAATGTAATGTAAGAAAATTTGAAACTGAATTATGATAACTTTTTTTTTGGTAATATTTCTTACTGGAAAATAATTTTTTTTTAAATACGCTTATTGTCTTTGTGCTAAAAAAAAGTTAAAACATTATCTGTAGAGGTTTCTCACTTTTTGAGAGTAATAATCTTGCGCAATGTCTAAATAAATTCTTGCTAACTAGAATATTCTTAGAGCATCGCTAGAAATATACCTGCATGTCAATTTGTGGTCAAGTCACCAACATTTGAGGATACTTGGTCCAACGTAATATTGTGTCTGAGACCACTACACACATGACATCTCTGGCTAGCTTCAGGCCACCACAGGTGATGCCATTCTTCTCACAGGACGATAGCAAGCATCGCCCCAAGGAGCGTCCTTTCTTTTCTGGAGAAACGAATCAGTGGCTCAAGTTTTTGAACAAGTAATGAGCTCATCTGTTTGCTCTCAGCGGAGTGGTACAAAAACAATTGTCATCTCACTGAGGGACGTGTGATGTCCAGACTTGAACACGCTCAATTAGACTTTAATAAGACAGTCCTTGAAGAATATCAACACATTGTAACATTTAAACTCATACACACAGACAAGCACACATGTAAAAAGACTTAAAGAAAACATTTAAATCGATAACCAGGTAAACTGATTTGAAAGGCCAAAAGCCCTGGTGGTATTTAGTTATTTCAGCAATGATTCGACCACTACAGAAACCTGATCCATAGAGAGAAAATATGTAATGTAATACTGGTGAGAGTTATTTTATGATAAATTATTATCTTTTATGAGGTTATAATAAATAAATAGATAGATAAAAAAATAAATTACTTATACGAGATCGACCCAACCAAATAAGAAGTCAAGAGAAATATTTTGTGAAAACGAGCGAAGGGGCTAGCGGACCACACAAAGTAGTTTCTGAACGAGAATGACCTATATTAACTTGATTACCACCAGGTCGGTGAGACAGTCCAGACCTGACCTGAACAGGGCGAGTTCTGAGTGTTTGTGGCTGGGTCTATCCCGGCTAAGACGTCAGTCAAGAAAATGCTCTCATTGAGAGTCTCATATCCAGACGAGGAGATCAAGCAAATTTCATTGGGGTTGAGGAGGGGGAAGATTATTGGTTGAATGTAAGAAAAGCTTCTGTTATACGACGAGACTAATTGGGAATACCCTCAGAGTGGTTATGCTTCGTTGATCTAAAAATAACCCCATGAAGTTGATTCTGTCACGCTATGACAACCTATATTAAGTGAAACGGCGTGTGCCCAGTTCTGTGCCAAGATCTGACAATCATATCCGATTACCCAGTGCAATCGTATAACTTGAGCCGTAAAAACTCTTTATTCATCAGTGCACTTGTGCACCATCGACCCTTACGAATTCTCACCCTCATAAGTCCCATTAATCTAAAACTAAATTCAAATAATTTTTTCTCGTGTTACGAAAACGTTACATTCAAATTTAAGTCTTTATTTTACATAAGTTACCAATGGATTTAAATCACAGAAATGTTGGTTGTTTAATTTAAATAATTTAAATAATTACAAATATTAATCAAAATGTTGATAAAGTCTCTTTTAATAAATAGTTCTCCATAAGAGTTCAAAAGACCAAAAGTTCTTACTGCAAAGTAATTTGTGTTCAGGTAATTTGGTATCTTTGACACACAGTTGTTCTGTCAGTTATTGTTTTATATGTGATTAGAGTGCTGTCATAAATAAATCTTGTTTTATATTGATTCTTTCTCTATCAATTTGTTTTTCTTCATTTCAATACACATGGATTAGTTTAAGATATTCAATATCTGGAGGTCCAAAAATCGAATAGCTTTAGGCAACTTGATTGGGAAGACAAAAATGTCCGACAATCTCAAATTGAAATGTCGCTCAATACTTTTTAAATATTTTGTTTATTTTGGCCAAATAATTTAATGGCGCTGATGCCAGAGCATTCGACGAGAACATGGACACGCACTTAACAACCTCATCATGGACACGCACTTAACAACCTCGTGATGGACACACTTAACAACCCCATCATGGAAACACTTAATAACACCATCATGGACACACTTAACAAACCCATCATGGACACACTTAACAAACCCATCATGGACACACTTAGCAACCCAATCATGGAGACACTTAATAACCCCATCATGAACACACTTAACAACCCAATCATGGATACACTTAACAACCCCATCATGGACACACTTAACAACCCAATCATGAACACACTTAACAACCCAATCATGAACACACTTAACAACCCAATCATGAACACACTTAACAACCCAATCATGGAGACACTTAACAACCCCATCATGGATACACTTAACAACCCCATCATGAACACACTTAACAACCCCATCATGGAGACACTTAACAAACCCATCATGGACACACTTAACAACCCCATCATGGACACACTTAACAACCCCATTATCATGGTTGATTGGGCACTGCAGCATTCCGAGGACGTATTAAGCTATAGAATTCTGATAACCTATTTGTCTACAGAATTCTAAGAACGTAATAGTACGCAGACTTCTGATAATCTGTTTGTCTCAAGAAAGCTGAAATCCTAGTGATCTTCTGAATTCTGTGACAGTCTTTATGTTGAATCTAATGTTACGATAGATTTATATGAGCTAATAACTAAATACAGAGCATAAATGAGTCCTGTCCTATATACAAGGTAACCGGGTAAACTAAGTCCACACTTTTGTTCAGCTTGCCCGACATTAAACCATCTTCTTGATCATCTAAAGAGTTGATATTTGGGTAAGATGCTAGTCTCTACTCTAATAATCGTATATGATAAAGTTAAAATATAAAAGTCTGTTTTTTTTCAAAAATGTTGTTTTTCTCTTGATTTAGTTGACAATTTTAACTTTGACTTCTGCCAGTTTCAAAAACACATTTTTTAAAGATTTCAATTTCTCTGCTTACATTGTCTTCTCATTGCAGTTGAGCACAATCTTAGCAAGTTTAAATTATTATATCAGTATTACACAGAGGCGTCACTAGGGTTGGTGTCACCCGGGGCAGTGGCTGAAGGTGTCACCCCCTCATGACTTACCCCATAGAACTCCTCCACGTATTCCAGTGCCAAATAACGGGAACATATAGAGTTTTACATTGTGGTGTCACCCCATGTGATGGTGTCATCAGGGGCGGCCCGCCCCACCGCACCCCCTAGTGACGCCACGGTAATGACATAGTGAGGACTGGACTGAATGCCTGTCTAGCCGTGGCTCTAATAACTATAATATTTCCTTCTAATACAAAGGTTGATTGTTCAAGTCCTTACTGAAAATGTGATTTTAAAAATAAGATAGTTTTCAATACTTCAATAGAGATTTGACCAAAGATTTCTTAAATCAAATTAAGTTTTACAGCCAAATTAGTCAATATTTGGAATTTATATGCTTTTAAGAGGTGTTTAATTCTATTGTAATTTTAAAGTAAATTTACAGATTAAAAAATATATATATATTTATTAAATGTTTGGTAACTTTTTATCGAAAATGATTTTTGAATTGAGATAGTAGCAAATATTTAATTTCATATGCATTGATATTGTTTTAAAATTATAGCTATTGAAATTTAAAGAAAACGTTTGAAATACTGGTACAATTACATATTTTTAAAAATGTTTATTTATCTCTAATTTTTACCTTAAAACCCAAACTAATGTTGGGTAAAGGTACTGTGTGATGACCTATTTACGTGTATTAACTTCAAAAGTACTGTTTGATGACCTATTTACGTGTATCAAGTTTAAGAGTACTGTCTGATGACCTTTTTACGTGTATCAAGTTTAAGAGTACTGTTTGATGACCTATTTACGTGTATCAAGTTTAAAAGTAATGTTTGATGACCTATTTACGTGTATCAAGTTTAAAAGTACTGTTTGATTACCTATTTACGTGTATCAAGTTTAAGAGTACTGTCTGATGACCTATTTACGTGTATCAAGTTTAAGAGTACTGTCTGATGACCTATTTACTTGTATCAAGTTTAAAAGTACTGTCTGATGACCTATTTACGTGTATCAAGTTTAAGAGCACTCTTATAGGGACTCAGATATGAAGTCTTATTTCCTTAAAGCGGATAATAACCGTGGCCAAACATCAACAAGATCATAGACATTTTTACAGGGTAAAGACATCCCTGTCAAAGATGTCATCTTCCCAGACACCATTCCGCCGACACAACAACATCCCTGTCCATAATTGGATTCGTCTGGGATCAGGATATTGAAATATGAGGACTTCCTTGTCCCAGAGAGCGTCTCTTAACTAGCTTATTTTTGTGTTTGGTTTTAACGACTCGGTTACTTTGTTTTATGGTTTCATCTCTGTCACCAGGATGCTGTCTAATTTACCTTTCGGCAACTGCGTGGAACTCTTCTATGGTATCCGCGGAAAAATCCGGGAAATATGAATTGGGAGGGGGTATATTCAGGGGAGTGGTTGGGGGGTGTGCGTCAATAAATAGCACTTATTGCATATTAGTTGGTGCTTCTAGTTAATTTACAATACCCCGGGTCCTATCTTCATGTAATTATTTTCCTTTATTTGACAGGATTTTCCAAAAAACGATAAGCAAAGTCGCTCTCCACTTCGATCAAGTTTTGTCTTCTTAAAAGAGCTGATAAGATATACAAATGATTCATTGTGTTGACTAGAATACACTCAGTAAAGCAAATTATCTGATCTTATCTGTTACATGCGCTTATTCTATACAGAGTAACTAAGTGGGTCCTACGCTTATCAATTGTGTATGTTTTATCTTGCATTTTAGTAAAATTTTACATGTTGATAAAGTTTTGGTTTTCCTGATTTCTCCACGCAACCCATCCCAAGTCCGACATCCGGACGGGAAGTACGAACATTTGTATATGCAATTTTTTTCTTGCATACGGAATAATAAAAAGCGTTTTTATCCCTATCTCTATCTAAGGGTTGCATTAGATTATCTTCGTGTTCTAATGCCAAGTTAAAATGTAATTTAGTGTAGACTGTAAACTAGTTATGACATCAAGTTGTTCACACATCAAGTCGTTTACACACCAAGTTGCTTACACACCAAGTTGTTTACACATTAAGTTGTTTACACATTAAGTTGTTTACACATTAAGTTGCTTACACACCAAGTTGTTTACACACCAAGTTGTTTACACACCAAGTTGTTTACACACCAAGTTGTTTACACACCAAGTTGTTTACACACCAAGTTGTTAACACATCACGTTGTTCACACATCAAGTCAGTTGTTCACACATCAAGTCAGTTGTTCACACATCAAGTCAGTTGTTCACACATCAAGTCAGTTGTTCACACATCAAGTTGTTCACACATCAAGTTGTTCACACATCAAGTTGTTCACACATCAAGTTGTTCACACTTCAAGTTGTTCACACATCAAGTTGTCCACACATCAAGTTGTTTACACATCAAGTTGTTCACACACCAAGTTGTTCACACATCAAGATGATATCCACACACTATTAACTCTGAGAGTTTGTAAAAGACTCCAGACTTGTAAATCTGCTGAGATCGTCACCTGTGTTCACCAGCTAGAGATACGGCTCTGATTAGTGCTATCGTGTGCTACTGGTGTCTGCCAGCCGTTGTTGGGGTTTCAAGCTCCAGCTACGACCACAGTGAAAGTTATACAGAGGCGGTGGCATCATTCAAGGGATTTGCTCATCTGAAGTTGCGACGCAGTCTACTCATATTTATTTGAGACGTAGTTTGCTTATTTTAAGTTGCGATATTGTAATGACTTAGTTAACTTAATGATTAGTCAAGCCATGAATTCAAGAGAAGTTATTGATAGTTCATTAATTTTTTGAAGTGACGTAGCTAGGTGCAATTGTGTCGACCCAAAGTTTCCTGTATCTGTTAAACTCATAGTATGAGCTCACGTTTAGTTCAGATTCCTGTATCTGTTAAACTTATAGTATGAGCTAACGTTTAGCTCAGTTTCCTGTATCTGTTAAACTTATAGTATGAGCTAACGTTTAGTTCAGATTCCTGTGTCTGTTAAACTCATAGTATGAGCTAACGTTTAGCTCAGTTTCCTGTATCTGTTAAACTTATAGTATGAGCTAACGTTTAGTTCAGTTTCGCTTTTGACACGACGGCCCTCAGATTATTTAAACATATATTTTTCAATTAATTATTATGGGCTTGAGGCGAGTCTTTAAGTATTAAAAAATGTTGCGATAAATTAGAAATTTTTCATTAGGATTTTAAAATAAGTTTTTACATTAACAGCAAGTCATATGTAATCCCGGCCATTAATTTTGTTTGCTTTTACTCCATAAAAATAATGTAAATTTGCGAAGATTAAGTCCATGAAATAAAACATTGTGGGCAAAATATTATGCATGAAAATGTTAAAAACTGTCATCTCTTTTTAAATGGTTCACTAGATTATTGCCGGCACTACATCAAGAGAATTTTCGGGTTAATGTAAATATCTGACAGTAATGTCAGGCTCCATTTGAAATGATATATTCTTAGCACACTAAGTGCGTATTCCAGTATATGTTACATTTATAAATCCAATCTTATGATTGGATCTACAGAAATTATGTCTTTTCGTAATACTTAAAAAAAAAAAATCAATATTTTCTTGATGCGGTGTTAGGATTAAATTAATCAGTGCTGCACAAATGTTATGCAATAGGCATTACTGCACTGATGTCTTGGCGGTTCACAAAAAAATATGTGATGGACCGCATGTGGCCCGCGGGCCGCACTTTGCCCACTCCGTAACTACGCCATTAAGTAAAGATTTAAATCGATGTCAATAATGATTGTGCACGAATGTTAGAGACACTTTTTCTTAAAAATTTACCTGATACATACAGATAAATAAAATAATCTAAAAATTCAATGATTTAATTACAGTACATCCGATCGATCTGAAATTTTGAAACATCATTTTTATCATAAAGGATTTAAAAAGGGAAAATATTATGAGCAACCGGAAGCGATCTGTGACCAAGTCAATGTTTTTAATCACTTATTCTGTAACACACAGTTTGAAATTATTTTTTTTTAGTATGTGTGTGAAGCCTGGTCATCTTTCAGCGGGCCAAGGCGGGGCGGGAGCGCGTGATAGAGAGTGGGGATAGGACAATTTCGTAAAAGATTTGGGCCTTTGGCCAGGGTCACTTGTAATACAGAAGTATATCGTTATAGGCCGCTGTAATGGCTTGCCCTCCATTAGCCCGGGATGATGTAGACCTCATCATGTCCTTCCCCACCCCCAGTGGCACTAATGAAAGTGGCTCGTGACGCCACTTACATGGGAGCCCTCGCCGTATCCTCGAGTCGTGTAACACAAGCCGCCTAGCCAGAGCGAAGTCGTTTATCAAACCATCAATACGGCTTCTAGCACTGGATGACTGCTTACAGGAATAACATCAAAACTCGGTGCAGGGTAGGGAAGGCATGGGTGGTATAAAAACCTCTTTGTGTGACGAGTTAGCAGTTATTCATGCTTTATTAACAAGGTGTTTTCCTTACCGTTTCCCCGCCCTGGTTAGTCTCCCTGTATGTCCTACACCCCTCCCCCCCCCCCCCACACACACACACGGAGAGACATTCTAATAATATATAGATAGGTACTCAACAACAAAAAAAAAAGAAAACTATTGAATCGAGAATAGGTTTAAGACCTAACAGAAACAACATTCAAATGTACGTAAAATATGTATATATAGCATATAGATAAATACCTTAGATATATATATATATATATCAAATGTACTCAAATGTCTTGTTGATTTTTAAAGAACGGAAACCGCGTTTTTTTAATTGGATAAAGTCTCTGTGGATGGATGCTACTGTTACTGACCGGATGGATGCTACTATTACTAACTGGATGGATGCTACTGTTACAAACTGGATGGATGCTACTGTTACAAATTGGATGGATGCTACTGTTAGGCTGTGGTTACACTGCACGCGAATTCGCTCATCTAGTCGCGCATCTGAAACCTCTTGAAAAACAAATGCAATAACATATAGTGCGTGGTTACACTGGCAGCGTAAAAACGCCAGTATACGCGCGTATACGCGCGAACAATTTGATTTTTTCCAGCGCATCGCGCGAATTGGCTTTCAAAAGTCAACAAAATGGCGGAAATTTGTGCCACTTCGTCTCATTTTATGTGTGTAAATAATCATTTAATAAATAAGAATTGGCTTTCATGCATGATTTTCAACATATAAAATAGTAGGTTTCAATTTTACACTAAAATCATTTTGATTTTTATTATGGATATTGACAAATTAAATTCTGAAGTTCATTAGCCCACACTCCTCCCAACAATGTCGTCGAAGTGTTATCACAGTATCAGTAGCCTGTAATAATAATAATAGTTAATATTATTATGACTAGGAATTTAGGCATTTAGGAAGGAAACTTTGCCTTGAAATTGCTGACGAACCTAATTCTACAAGTAAGTAAGCTACAATTATTATTGTAGATGTTGTTTATTTAATTCAATCAACAATGATAGATAACTTAGTCTAAAAATAATTAAATTATAATTATTAATTATAAAAATATTAAATTTTAGGACTACATCAAGTCCAAGTCCAAGTGGTTAAAAATTAATTGGGTCATGACGATTCAAGTTGGTAATCGACTTAAAAATTTAAAAATTAAGTTGAGATAGTATAGCTTATAACTAAATGCAATTTTAGACTTATTATTTTACTTTAAATAATTATTCATTTAATGACTAAAAGGGAATCAAGTAACAAATATTATAAATTAATGAAGCGAAATACTTATTTCACTATTTAAACAACTTTTGTTCCAATTAATCCCATGCAGTTATTTTGTATATTGATATATTATTTATACTATACTTGTAATTTACAAGTAATATTTAATGATTTAATGTTATAATTATTTTTAATATTATATTAAATGTAGCGTTAAATAAACATCCCCTAATATTAATTTCAAAATTAATATTTAAAATGTTTTATAATATTTTTAATTTCCTGGAAAGAAAACAAGATTAAATTTTTTATTAAAACTACAACTACAACAGTGACAACACACTACAACTGCAGTGCAGTAAAACTACGAATAATAATAATAGTAGTAATAGTAATAGTATTAATACTAGTGATAATAATATTTTTACTATTCTAATACTTACTGTTACTAACTAGTCTAAGTAATATTAAGGTCAGTTTACAGAGAAATACATGTCCAATTAACATTAGACCCTTTTAATATAATATACTTACTAAGTATAAGTTTTCTAGTATGAAATCATATATAATATTAATATTAGTTTTATTATTAGTATTAGTTGATAGCGTAATTTAGTAATTAGTATTAGTATTTTTTTTTAAAATTATTACTCATACTTATAATAGTACAGGTCGTGAAAATACAGTTGAAATATTGTACTATTTGTAACAATAAAATACGTAACTGTTGAATAATTTATTCAAATTTTTATGAAGTTGGTAATTTTTAAAATGTTTGTGGTTTAACTTAAACTTTTAGAATTTATTATTATTATGTATAAAAATAATTATCAAGACTAATTTATACGTATATTTTTAACAATGTGTGTAAAAGTAAAGTAAAACCACCCTTTTTCTTTTCAGCCAATGTTGTAGAAACAAAATGGCAAACCTTGTAAAGAGTATTTTAAAAACAACAAGACCTCTCACAGATAGTCAGCTACATTAAATGGACAAAACTCTTCATGGTAATTCTATAACCATCTACTATTCCGGTTGGATGTGTTCTCTTCAAGACAAAGAATGTTTATAAACCTATTGCTGGCATAAATTCAGGAGAAGAGAGAAAATAAAATGTTATGGCAAATAAAACAGTAATTAACAGTGATTTTGATGACAATTTAAATAATAATAATTGATGGACCAGAACAAATTAAAAGGTTAAAATCATGGATCAAGATTATTGTTCTTTGTCAAATTGATCACCCAATATAACCAAAAGACAACAAGCCTCAAAGAAATTTCATTTCAAATGGGATTGTAAACAAAATGTTGACTTAAGAACTCATAACATTTAATCAAAAGGAAGAAACAAAGTTTTACTGCTAAGTGTTAATAATAAATTGTTCAGTGTTTATGTTTTTACTGTTGAGTGTTAATAGTTTTCTTGTTACATGTTAAATTTAAAAATATTTCCAATTTTAAAAATGAATTTATTATTTATTTTTTGTTTCCTTCATGAGTTTTAAACACAATTTTCTGTGTGCTTGAAATGAGTTTAAAGCTCAAATTACATGATGATATAAGGCAATAAAAGTGATTATATTAATTATAGTTATGTGAAATTTATTATTGTTTAAATATCATATACAATAAGCATTTATGATTTTATTGCAATGATGAACATCAGCCTTATATTGATATGAATTTTAAAAAAAATTAACTAATCTAAATATTTTCACAAGTTTTTTGAAAATAAATTATTCAAGAACAAAAAAAAGTTCTATGTCTGTTTTATGTTTACATTACATTAAAGAAAAACATCTGTAAACCAATTGTATGTGATTTATAAATTTTAATACATTTATGGACCTTTTCATGGTTGATACTTGTGTGATTTTGCTGCATGCAATGCTACATCATAATTTTTCAAGAATTATGTTATGAATATGTGGTATTAATATTTAAAAAATGAAATAATTTACTTGACTTATACTCATACTTATAAACATATGATATATTCAAATAATATCATGAAAATCAAATTTAATAAATAACTTTATATAGATATAAATACATGCATTATTTGAATTATTAATATAATGAGAATTGCTATTGCTAATATTGTGATAGTTTTATAAAAACATAATACTTTGTGACTTAACTATAATCAAAATTTGAAAACCTTTTTTCTTTGACAATAGATAAAGTTTGCACTAACACTTAGGTATACCTGTTCCCTAATTTAGATGGATTCAAGATTTGATAAGAAGCACAGAACAGTATCTAAAGAATATTGGCTCTAAGTCATCACTGATAATAGTAAACTTCCTAGTTCCCCCTATCCCCCACCCCAATTTAATTATTATTTACATAAATTATTTATCCAACAGCATCTCATCAACAGCAAAAAATGTGTTATTTGCTTATGATTATATAAGCTATAGAACAATTAAGTCTGAAGAGTATATTGAAATGTTACAAATACACCTAGATTAAGATAAATAACAAAAGTAGAAAAGTAAGTGTAATAACAGACACAGCGTTTACACTAAATTTATACAGTTAGGAGTATAAATTAGAGAAGAAAAATAAATTCAAACTTGCATTCAGGGCAAATATCTAACCCAAAATAAAAATGCAAGTACTTAATAGTAACAATAAACAAACAATTAAGTTGGAATCCCCAGGTTAATGAAGTAATTAAAAGCTCCAACAAAACTCTATTATGCTTCATAAAAATTAAATTTCATTGTGTATTTTAAAATAATAATAAAATGTCTGCCTTAAAAAAAGTTAAATTTTAATTATTTAATACCTATATTTTACGAATGTTAATCGTTTATATTGTACCTATAATTCACCATGTAAAACATAAATAGCAGAAATAGCAAAATAGTTGTTATACATTAAGTATTATATCCCAGGTTAACCTAGTGTGGTAGACACAGAAATAAAATTTAAAAAAACGTTTCTTGTTCCATATTCAAGAAAAAATATATACAAATGCTCATTCTTCTGTATGGCATTTTTGTCAAGAATTGGATGGCCTTAAGAAACATAAATAAAAATTCTACAACATTCAAAACTTGTATAAAATGCAATCTTGAACAAAGAATGATTTAATCTACTTAATAGTAATGAGCAATTGTTATTATAAGGCATATAATGGAACAATATTAGCTTTGGATCTTTAAATAACTAGATTAAGTATAAGTTTTTCAGAGCCAACTATACTTGAAGTTGTAAATTTCACCATGTGTATGGATAAATTATATATTCCCATAACGGATCTTTCATCACCAGTAAATACATATAATATTGTAGTATTGTATTGGTTCCATGTAGCTCTGTTGGTTGAGGGTAAGAGAAAGTGAGAAAGCAGCCCTATTTTACTCTACATATTTTATTCTATAAAATTCCCACAGTCACTGGGCTTACTATAAGCTCCAAAAATGGTGTTAACCAAGTCTTGAAGTTCAACTTGAAGAATAATATAATTACATTGTAATTGTAATGTTTTGATCAAGATTATTTGATGCATGTAAAATTATGTCTCTATTTGGGTAAGGCATATGACGGTATGTTCATCAACAAAGCACTGCCAAACAGCATCAGCTCTCATAAATTATTTTTGAAATCGTAAAGTAGATATTCTATAAAATGAGAAGTTCTAAGTTAGTTGAATGGAATCTGAAAAAAAAGTGAAAGTGAATTATTATTTTAACTAATATATTAATACAATGAATGAAAAAAATGCTTTTTGATTTATATATATATATATATATATATATATGTAGCCGAGTGGTGGCTATATTTGTTAGTTTGTTTAAACAAATAACACAATGCAGATAAGTCGAGGACTATAGTTGTATATAATGATAATGTTGTATTTGACTTCTTTCTAAGGCTGCATGAAATGAGGGTATACATATATATAAACCCATTAAAGTTATAAAAATTTCACTAACAAAACTTGTACACATCACATTGTTATTTGTCAATGCCAAGTTGTTCAAAAAGTAGTTAAATAATGTTAATTAAATTTACTTTACTTTATTCATTATTAGTCTTATTTAATCATTTAAAATGATTTTTTTTTTCAAATTCAAATACAAATTAACCTTCCTCACCTCAGTATTGAGTGTTTTAAGGCAAGGCAGGCCAGTCTGTCTTCGGGAGAAATTTATTTCCAAAATTTGTCGTAGTGGTTTTTTTTTTTTAAATAGGTGGTCTTATTCTATTCAATTTAAAAAAAATGTTCTAGGTCTAATCCTGAAAAATTCATTAAAATAAAGCTTCTTGGACGACTAACTTCTTCGGTGACTCTAGGCTAGGCACTCTAGTCTAGCGGTCTAGCGCCAGCGGCCTAGGCCTAAAATTACTAATAATCATTTAATCATAATTAGAATTAGGAAACAATGTTTTATGTTATTATGTCATGTCATTTATGTTGCGATCGAATTTCGAAGTAAATGAAATTCAACACTCTTACTCACTATAAAAGATTTGGGTTTAACCACATGTCACTCTGATCTTTACCAATCTAATGAAATAATGGAGCAGATTTATTTGATTTTTATCTATTCTAATTGTATATGCAAATATTATTTATTAAATAACAAGAGTGGTTGTTAAGCTAAACAAATAAAAACGAAAGTAGGCGATGTCTATATAAACACACAAAATGTGTGTTTAAATAGCGAAAAGGATAAAGGTTAAAGTTTGTTGTCAAGACAAACAATGTAATTCGCGCGATATCAGCTGAAACAATCGCTTGCAGTGTAACCACCTTAAAAATTACTTTTCAGATGTGAGTTCGCGCGTATCCTAGATGAGCGAATTCGCGTGCAGTGTAACCACAGCCTTACTGACCAGATGATGATGTTACTAACTGGATGGATGATACTGTTACTGGCTGGATGGATGATGTTACTGACCGGATAGACGCTGCTGTTACTGACCGGATGGATGCTACTGTTACTGACCGGATGGATCCTACTGTTACTGACCGGATGGATGCTACTATTACTAACTGGATGGATGCTACTGTTACAAACTGGATGGATGCTACTGTTACAAATTGGATGGATGCTACTGTTACTGAACGGATGATGATGTTACTAACTGGATGGATGATACTGTTACTGGCTGGATGGATGATGTTACTGACCGGATAGACGCTGCTGTTACTGACCGGATGGATGCTACTGTTACTGACCGGATGGATCCTACTGTTACTGACCGGATGGATGCTACTGTTACTGACCGGATGGACGCTGATGTTACTGACCGGATGGATGCTGCTGTTACTGACCGGATGCATGCTACTGTTATAGACTGATTGGATGCTACTTTTACTGACCGGATGGATGCTATAGTTATCGACCGGATGGATGCTACTGTTACTGACCGGATGGATCCTACTGTTACTGACCGGATGGAAGCTACTGTTACCGACCGGATAGATAATGTTACTTACCGGATGGATGATGTTACTGACCGGATAGGCGCTGCTGTTACTGACCGGATGGATGCTACTGTTACTGACCGGATGGATGCTACTGTTACCGACCGGATGGATTCTGCTGTTACTGACTGGATGGATTCTGCTGTTACTGACCGGATGGATGCAACTGTTAAAGACTGGATGGATGCTACTGTTACTGACCGGATAGATGCTACTGTTACTGACCGGATGGATTCTGCTGTTACTGACCGGATGGATGCAACTGTTAAAGACTGGATGGATGCTACTGTTACTGACCATATAGATGCTACGGTTACTGACCATATAAATGCTACTGTTACTGACTTGATGGATGCTGTTGTCATTGACCGTATGGATAATGTTGTTACTGACCATATAAATGCTACTGTTACTGACTGGATTGATGCTGTTTTCATTGACCGTATGGATAATGTTGTTACTGACCGTATAGATGCTGCTGTTACTGACCGTATAGATGCTACTGTTACTGACCATATAGATGCTACTGTTACTGACTGGATGGATGCTACTGTTACTGACCATATAGATGCTACTGTTACTGACCATATAGATGCTACGGTCACTGACCATATAAATGCTACTGTTACTGACTGGATGGATGCTGTTGTCATTGACCGTATGGATAAATTTGTTACTGACCATATAAATGCTACTGTTACTGACTGGATGGATGCTGTTGTCATTGACCGTATGGATAATGTTGTTACTGACCATTTAAATGCTACTGTTACTGACCATATAGATGCTACTGTTACTGATCATATAGATGCTACTGTTACGGACCATATAAATGCTACTGTTAGTGACCATATAGATGCTACTGTTACTGACCATATAAATGCTACTGTTACTGACCATATAGATGCTACTGTTACTGACCATATAGATGCTACTGTTACTGACTCAATGGATGCTACTATTACTGACCATATAAATGCTACTGTTACTGACTTGATGGATGCTACTGTTACTGACCATATAGATGCTACTGTTACTGACCATATAAATGCTACTGTTACTGACTGGATGGATGCTACGGTTACTGACCATATAGATGCTGCTGTTACTGACCATATAGATGCTACTGTTACTGACCATATAGATGCTGCTGTTACTGACCATATAGATGCTACTGTTACTGACCATATAGATGCTGCTGTTACTGACCGTATGGATGCTACTGTTACTGACCATATAGATGCTGCTGTTACTGTCCATATAGATGCTGCTGTTACTGACCATATAGATGCTGCTGTTACTGACCATATAGATGCTACTGTTACTGACCATATAGATGCTGCTGTTACTGACTGGATGGATGCTACTGTTACTGACCATATAGATGCTACTGTTACTGACCATATAGATGCTACTGTTACTGACCATATAGATGCTGCTGTTACTGACCGTTTAAATGCTGCTGTTACTGGCTGGATAGAAGCTGCTTTTGGATCCAGGATCACGTTGAAAGTAATTAATTTGGATAATATAATAATGGAAGCGAAAGTACGAATGGGTGGGATGGGGGCAGGCGCAATTAAGCTATTTTTAAATATGTTTCGTTCATTCTTTGCTTTGCTTTGTTTTATAAACATAAGCTCAATATAATGTATAAGTGTATGCAGGCATCGCTTTCTAGTAAGCCACAATCTTTGCCAGTACGGTAGTTTAACATTATTAGTTAAAACGTTATGTTAATAAGAAGGGAAAAAACAACACTTAACAACAAACTGATGTTGATGACCTAAGCGCTGAGTTAACTTAGACACACACACTCTCTCACACACACACACACACACTCACACACACACACACACTCACACACACACACACACACACACACACACACACACACACACTCACACACACACACACACACACACACACACACTCACACACACACACACACACACACTCACACTCACACACACAC
>MUZC01001843.1:708169-753951 GCA_002072015.1 Radix auricularia | reverse complement strand
AAAAAAAAAGTATATATAAACAATTTTTAAAAATAGCGCCTGATAAATAATGAATTTCCTGAAGATGACATGTACATTTTGGTTTTAAAATATTGACTGACGGGAATGTTCAAAATGTTGATAAAGTTTGCCTACTTATCAAACCAAATGAAAAGCGTATGAAGCTAATGGCAGTAATGGCGTTTGACTTAGAGACAGAAATGACGACGGCTCTTCTGATGAATTACTGCGTTACAAAATGGAGATGGACGTTCTTGAATCCATTACTCCAGTACAATGGTGGAAAGTTAATGAACACCAATATCTGATAATGTCATTCCTTGCCAAGACCGTTTTGAGCATACCAGTTACATCAGTTCCATGTCAATGATTGTTCAGTTCTGCTGGTTATATTGTCAATTAGACCCGCTCATCACTTGAATCAATTAATGTCAGCACACTTTTGCGTAGTTGGTGAAAAGTTGATATGTAAAGAAGACATTCCAGTGTTATTTAGATTTTTATCAGAACGTTAAATAAGTGTTACATATGACTTCATAAATTAAAATTTTTGGCTTTAATCGAAATTAACGATTAATTAATCGTTAATATTCAAAAGTTAACAATTAAATTTTAATTAATCGTTAACAGCCCTAGTATTTACCCAAAAATCTGTGTTTTTAGTAAAATTTTCGGCGCCCCCTGAAATTCTCCTCGCCCCCCCACGCAGAACAAGGCTAAATCCGCCACTGCCCCCCAACCACAACCAAAAAAAACAACACCATTCATAACATTCAGATATTTTGTAAATAGTTTCCAGGTGAACATTGTAATGTATTTTAAAATTGGATTACCTCCACCTTGTTAACAGATTTTGAGAGGAGAGGACGTGACTGAAAAATGTTATTACATAATCATCTCTCAACAACAAATCTTCTAATGGTGGGTCTAGTCACGTCGGTCATGTGACAGGTCGTTACCATGGTGACAAGATACGTCTTCAGTCAACTGTTTCTAATGGTGTGTCTAGCCAAGTGACCCCTCGTTACCATAGCGATAAGTCCCATAAATCAAATTTCTGTAATCAAGAGATAAGCATCACGTTAGGCGGTGAAACTACTATGACTTGTGGAAATAGAATTTCTGAGCTAAATCAGGACGAAAGTCTTTGAGATCTAGTTGACAGAAAGTTTACGTTTAGATACTGTGATTCCTAGCACAATATTTTTATTTTTTTATCTGCTGTGTGATTAGTAGTTCAATAGAATTCCCAGATTTTGATGAACTATATGAGTGATGACAGTACAAAGAACTACAGCTTGATGCATCATAGGACTGACTAGAGTATTACCCGTCAAAAATGATCACAATAAATATATTTCAGTTTTTTAACAGTCCCTTTTGCTTGAAAACTGTATTGTAAATAATAGGAAAATGTAGAGACAAAAAGACACAAATTAAATCTCATTTACATATTGAACAAATACTGATACTGTTTTGTGACGTCTTGTCAGGATCACTCATATCATGTTTTTGACGTCTTGTCAGGCTCACTCATATCCTGTTTGTGACGTCTTGTCAGGCTCACTCATACTCTTTTTGTGACGTCTTGTCAGACTCACTCATACCCTGTTTGTGACGTCTTGTCAGGCTCACTCATACCCTGTTTGTGACGTCTTGTCAGGCTCACTCATACCCTGTTTGTGACGTCCTGTCAGGCTCACTCATACCCTGCTTGAATGTTACCCTTTTACTTATTTATAAGCCTGATTTCAGTCTCCCCCACATTTTCTTCACTTGGTTTCTATAGACATATGTCTCCGTTACATGATTTTCTCGGCCTATTATAACCCGAAAGCTTCAGCGGCCAATGATATATTATAGTCTGAAACGTTGCAAGCAATATCTCAGCTAATCTGGAAAAGGGGGGGGGGGTCATAGCTATCTGCAACCGTTAGGTGGGGTAACTCATCTGTATTTTTGGCATGCAGTTTGTTTACAAATTGTGTTTTAACTTCGCTTGAATTGCATTAGCTGTTGGGAGAAACAGGGCCCCGCGTGCGTGTGGCTGTGTATGTCTATAGCCGCTATCGAGTTATGTTATTACCTGCCCCTGTCGGCACTGGGTTAAACAGCATGCAAATGTAACCGCTGTTTGCGATATTATCCCGCCATTTTGTAGGAGAATCCTCCAAACAAATATCAGTTCAAACCCACCCCCACCCCTTTACCTCACCTTCTTCCAGGAGCCAGCAGCCCCACCCCCATACTCCCCCACCTCCCTCAGGTGGAGTTTGCCACCAGTCCACTAAACGAATATCACAAAAGAATTCCTTACTAAGTATTATTAAGTGAACGTAACAATTCAAAATTTAAATTTTAAGGGGTAAAATCAATCCGTTTCACCGTTGTTAATGCTGTATAAGAAATGCATGAATTATACATGGACACTGTCTCAAGAAAATTTCATTGCAAGCATGACAGTGACAGAATGTTAATCGCAGTAAGGGGAATAATTCAGTTTTAAAAAATATTTGGAATAGTTTTGCCAAAGTGCACTAGACTATGTTCTGATCTGAATTTCCACAAAAAATGTCTGCATATCGCTAAGTGTCTCAATTGTCAAATCACCTTTGAGGAGTTACGTAGTGTAAGAAACTCCGAGGTGAACATACACATTTGAGGGGTTATCATGTAGTCACTAGAATCACAGAGTTGAACATACACATTTGAGGGGTTTTCACGTAGTGACTAGAATCACAGAGTTGAACATACACATTTGAGGGGTTCCCACGTGGTGACTAGAATCACAGAGTTGAACATACACCTTGAAGATGAAGGTTTAAACACCCACAGCTTGTCGTCTTGTTATCCACACTACTCGTCAACGTTCATGTGTTCATGTAGACTCAGCACGGACATAGAGTCACGGCATCGGATGTTTCATTTACTCCAGTCTGCAGCGCATTAAAAAAAACTTAGTTCATACAAACTGAGTTCTTGTCACCACGCTGTAAAGCTGCCAATTTATAACAGACCTGGCTATAGATTTCCATATTTCACCACGCTGTAAAGCTGCCAATTTATAACAGACCTGGCTATAGATTTCCATATTTCACCACGCTGTAAAGCTGGCAATTTATAACAGACCTGGCTATAGATTTCCATATTTCACCACGCTGTAAAGCTGCCAATTTATAACAGACCTGGCTATAGATTTCCGTATTTCACCACGCTGTAAAGCTGCCAATTTATGATAGACCTAACTATAAAATCCAGTAGCCTTAAAGCTGCCCATTTATTTCCCGCGTGGTATTCGATGAACCACAGGTCAGAGCGCTTTTCGGCCGTCTACATGTTTCATGCCTGGTCATGGACTCCATTGTCAAAGTTTCAAATTCAAACTCACATTATTAAGCCAAGCGTTCCTAATCATCCGCTTACATAAAGGGATAGGGATTAAAGGATTAACTCATTTGACAGAGCATGAAACTTTGCTACAAGTTGAACACGTCTTGTAAAAGACGCTTGGATTATTTCATTAGCTTATGAATAGATTGTGTGAGATATTTGGGGGAAACAAAATATCCTGAAGTATTATGGGACTAGATTACTCCATTTATGAACACACAAAAAGACCGATTTTTTGTTCTTTCTTTTTCTCGTGATACATCATGATCCTGGTTGGTGACCTCCCGTGGTGTTGACATACATGATACGTCATGATCCTGGTCGGAGTTTGTTGATCACATGTGATATTGTAACACCTTCTGGTGTCAGCGTGATTTAAGACAAGCACAATCCAATGCGGCGTATCACACTATAGAACTTGAGGCTAATGAATCAAATTGTTGACATGCATTCAGGTCGTCACGCAACTGTGGAAAAAAAAACCCAGGGAACTGGAGTCAAACAGCGGTTCTCAAATCATTTGCATCTTTGTCTAAACCGTTACGGAATAGATTCTGCACTAAATTAAATTTCAGCAGAGCTACAATAACAAAACTATTTTTTAAATTAAAAAAAGTTTTAAAAAATGATGGTTAAAAAAGATCTTGTTTATTTTTATTTTTAAGTCTAATGATAAGATATCTGACATGTTTTCAAAGTATATTACAGTCCATTGGCAATTCAGCTTATAATGCTCACAAGAATACTTATGGTGTGTTGTTTTTTAATAAATAAACCATTTATATATAATTCACCAGGACAAGCACAAGAAGTGTGCAAATAAGCTTGACGAATGACCCTTGCTAGGATTGACCAATCACAAATTATGGTTGGTAAGCGATGGTTGTGCTGGGTGAGGGCGGGGGCAGGTAACACCAACCGCAGTGCTAATGTTTCGAGACCAACATTGCGTCGGCTGTTCCACACACCCCCCTCAACGTTGACTCGGATTGTTTTCATTTCGTCGTGCAGCTGTTTGTATCCGTTATCCTCTCCCCCCCCCCCACACACACATTTTTGCACTATCTATAAGGAAGTCTGCAAGTATCATGCATATATTTATGGTGTAGACAATTTGATAATTTGAGAACTACATCAGTTACCCTTCGAGTCAAAAAAAAAAATAGATACTAGACGTCATTGTGAGATCAAAGAAAATCTAACTTGTTGCATCAAGTGGTCCTTACTTACCTGGCGCTTTGCTATCTGCTGGTCATTAGACAATGTGGCTACCACCTGCAATGTGAACTTGAGGCGCCCTCTCTTCAAATGTAAGTAACATCAATGTTGAGATCTAGATATGAATGTTAGTAACATCAATGTCGAGATCTATACATGAATGTACGTAACATCAATGTCGAGATCTAGATATGAATCTTTAAACTGAAATAATGTTTCGGTCTACACGAATCAGACAACGAATGAACATTTTTCGGTTATTTAACAAACATACTTGTCTTGAAACTGAGATAAGTGTAGCGTTAGACAACAATGCATACCGCTACTAACATTAACATTGAGCATTAAGCTTGCGGATATGCGTCTCTTCTGTACCGCTCCAACATTAATTCAATAATTTTAATTGGTTTGTGTTTCGATGTAAGACTGCAGTTCTATCAGTCTAATTAATGAAAATATTTGGGTTTCAAATAAGTATAATTAGAATGAAAGCAAATTAAATTGGTTTCGTTCTTATCTTTATAATGACTAGTTTTAAGACAATAATCCATCCGCGATTTTAAAAAATCATGTTAAGCCTGGTCCCTTTTGGAACTCAGGACGTGTTAGCGCATTTTCGTATTATGTATCAGTACTTATGTTAGATATCAGCATTATGTAGTTATCAGTAATTGTGTTTAGATTTTAGACATATTTTTATGAATTTTCTTGTGTAATGAATATACCTGAAATTTTTTTTATTTAAAAGTCATTTCTTTACATTTTAAAATTTTTTATTTTCTCTTTAATCTAACTACAAGTGGTTTGTGGTCACTGAAATAGGACTCATAAATGAAACATTCTAAATTGTAATCAGCTTATCGCCCAAATACTCCGTCAATTGTTGTTTGATAGATCGTAGTTGCCAATCTTGGTGAAAGTAGTTGAATGTTGAAGCTTGTTTCGAAAAAGTTTTCAATTTCTGCCCCTGGGCCGCTAAGATCTTGATTGAAGTCACCACAAATGATGACGTAAAACTCTCTAAACTTTTACACATATTCTAATGACGTCAACAAAAAAAAAACTAATACTTTTGATAATACTAAGACTCCCGGCAATGGCGGCCGTTGCCTGCGCCAGTGTTATCTCTCGATTCGCAATGTTTTTTGGTAGTTTTAACGGGTTTTTTTAACGGATCGAGTAACTGAGTGTTGATGCACAAATGGCAGGTCAGGACATACAAAAAACATATATACATCATGGGTCTAGGTCTTATGGATGCTGAGATCTAGGGTGATGACGGACGGACGGACAAAACGGGTGCAATAGCGCATTCGACTTCTCGAAAATGCGCTAAAAATGGTTTATTTGTAAAGAAATGCCTATTTATATGTAAACTTAAAGTTAATATCGGTAATCATCGCACGAATTTTAAGTAATTAAATAACTTATACTAAATTCATTGTAACTATAATCGTGTTAATAAGGACATATTTTCATTAAAATATTAGAAAAGTTCTTTGTCATTTTGTAAATTAAATTACATGCTAAAATGTGTGAAATTATCACAGTGTTATTATAACTATAAAAATAACTTGTCAATCTGACAATTAATCTCACATTATCGAGTTATCATCCATCATGGATACGTCTCCACTAACGAATATGTAACAATAGTTTAAAGATGTTCAAATATTTTCAAATATATTTGCCCATGTTTAACAGTATATTTTATTCCACTTTTTGTTCACTTTCTGGTAAAAACGAATCTTATATTTTATTTGTCAAGCTCTTTGTAACTTTCTGAAACTCTCATCCGCGTCCCTTCAAGTTCGAGTATTTGATGGAGACAAAAATAAGTTCACACGAACATACAATCAATAACATCGTACGCTGCACGAAGAAACCCTTATTGTCTCAACCCATATAATCGTAAAGAGATATGGCAAATAATTTACTTTGCTCTTGATGCCTTTAACCTAGTGGAAAAATAACTTCAAAATTATGAGTGCTGCAGAATTCTCTTACCTGGAATTTTCCAGATCTGTTAGAGACTGGATATTGTCTTTATTTTCTGTCATCTCAGTGGTGGCTGAGGTTGACCCGTCAGTAAAGTGAATAGGTCCAGGAGTCGTCCAAAGTCCATCAATAACATGAATGACTTATCTCTGGTCATTCACTTGTCATCATCTAAAGTTTTTGACAAGCTTATTAAAGTCTAATGGATCATGATCATGTCACACGTTCGTCTAAAGGTTTTGACTTAATCAATGACTAACTGATACCATTTATACTTTTTTTCTGAAATAACAAGTAAAGAATGCTTTAAATTTGAATGGTGCGATCGCTTGCTAAAATGACCCCTGAGCCCAAATTTTAATAATTACCCCTCACTTGCCCTGAGTTTTAAAAAACATGGTATGATGGCAGGAATATCGGGTGATATTTGGAAGTTCCCATCCCAATTTCGCTACCTGGGTCTAACGTTGTAGTGTTGTAGTCAAAATTTGTTTTCACGTCTTATCTTTGTCTCTTACAAATAACCAAAACCACCGTCAGTGAAAGGATAACTTGGCTTCCAGGTTGGTCCCACCTGTTGGGTTGGTCCCACCTGTTGGGTTGGTCCCACCTGTTGGGTTGGTCCCACTCCCACCTGTTGGGTTGGTCCCACCTGTTGGGTTGGTCCCACCTGTTGGGTTGGTCCCACCTGTTGGGTTGGTCCCACCTGTTGGGTATATCTGCACAGTGTTGACATCTTGTGAAGGGGTAGACAGAGGCGATCTATTAATAAGGGCATATGGCGTAGGCTATATTTGAATTAGAAGCTACATAAGGTTAATTGTTTACACGCTACAATAGGTTCATTTGTCAGACACTACAATTGGTTAATTGGTCAGACACTACAATTTGTTAGTTGGTCATATGCTACAATTTGTTAGTTGATCAGATGCTACAATTGGTTAGTTGGTCAGATGCTACAATTGGTTAGTTGCTCAGATGCTACAATTGGTTATTTGATCAGACGCTACAATTGGTTAGTTGAACTTGCATAGGAGTATGTTTTATTCATGTTAATTGTAAAATTGATTTTTTTAAAAATTAATAACATACTGCTCTCCAAATAACCTCGTTCAAAAAGACCATAGTCTTAATATGTTTACACAGAATCAGAACCACTGACTTTTACCATGTATGGAGATACTTAAAGATCTGTCCATTGCTTATTCACTACCCTTTAAATAGGCCAACAATGACGTCAATTAAATAGATAATAATAACATTTATTTAACATAATGCAACGCGTCAAACGTATGGCAATTAGGAGTTTTGAGAATGAAAGAGGACAATTTCAAGAATTAATGGGTACGAATTCTTCAGGGTTTTAAACAATTTAAAAAAACATTTACGTAAATAACAACCTACAAGTTTTTATTGTACCACCAATCGGATCTCTTTATGCGATGTGTCTTCGAAAATATTTTAATGGAAAATTTCAATGGTAGATGTAGGGCAATGTTGCGAGGAGAAAACTCATTCATTAGAAAATGGACACGAATAAATTGAAACATTAAACTGATGGAAGGACGAAGATTTATTTTCTGAATGGTCTCATCTCTCTGGCCCACCAGGATCAGATTGCTGCACATATGTGGCTTAATTAATTTCGACAAGTAATTATAGTATCGATAAGTTTCCGCATGTTAATGTACCACTACAGAGTCTAAATAAAGTTGAGTAAGTTAGCAAGTAGTATTGCTACCAGACCGGACTGACATACGAGTTTTAACTGAGTTATGCATCTTGAAAATAGGAGACACAAATTTTTCAGTTTTAGTTATCAGATTGCATGTCCATTTGCTCCAGATATCCGACAGTTTCAGTTGAATTGTCATTCCTTCTCTGAACAAATTTCTGACAGTGCTGTAAAAAATGTTTGAAATATTTTATTTTGTGTTATTTCTTGTGAAAATGAATCTCTTAAAGTTTAAAGGAAATGGATATGATATGAACGAAGCTGCTGCGTAGATAATATCATAAAATTGGCATTTGGAATGTATTTGCTTCTTGAAATCCTAATAAATACTACAAAATGAAATTTAATCTTTTTCTTGGACTAATATTACGTTTAAACTCTGTGTTTTCTGACGCGATCTGAGAAGACAACTAGTGAGAAGTCAGACAAGAGTAGTTCCTCTTTCCGGCTGCCTCTGAGAAACATTTCTGACGCTACCATTAATGGTAACATAAAAGGCGATGGGAATCGCTGCTTTTCATGTCTGTGTCTCGTCCATTAGGTCGCCCGATCCACCAGAACAACTTGGGCGACAAATTGCTTGGCGCTCTGCTCTCACTTTCAACAACAACTGTCAAGTCTAATTACTTTGACTTGATCGCGAGATTAATCCGGAATATCGAAATCATCTCGCCTCATTTGTCAAAGCTGTACTTATTGTTTAAATAAATCTAAAAAACTTTTGGGAACTTTTATAAATCCCTAAATAGAAGTGAGAAGTCAATGGCTTCATTAAAAAAAATTTTAAGTACTTTTGTCAGGCGTTTTGTTTAAGGCAAAATAAGTGTGTTTTTGTGACGAGTATAGATAATACCTTTGTTTATTGTTTTATTTGAAATATAGTTTCCGCATTTTTCAACTAAATGAGTTTCTATAATTAAACGGCACAAAATCATGAGCACAAAAAATAAAAATGTTTACATTGATAATCTTTTCATTTCTAGTTTTGTATTAATGATTCCAGAAATGAATATCCCCTTGAAGCACTAAAGCTTTATGAATGTATGTGTTTAAATAGCTACTTAACCCGTTATCTACCATCGTCCTATTTAGAGAACAGTTACTATATCTGCTTTACCTGTTGTTCCCAAACTTTTTTGACCCATGGACCCCTTTAGTAGCTTAAACTCGCCCACAGACCCCGAATGAAAAAAACTGCGTAAGTTCATAGTACAAAATTTTAAAATCCAGACATCAACACTTTTAAGGAAGAAGTATTTACAAAAATTACACCTTTTGTTTAAAATGTAATTTAAATCAATTAATGACTTGCATTAACGTTATTAGATTTTATTAGCGTTTTTATATCCGGCTCAATTTTTGTGAGTAGCAAACGCAAAACACGGAATCCTTGTTCTACCAAATAGGAAGACGGGAAGCAGTACACTACTTATATACGGCAAGCCATAATGCAGGATATAATTGGTTTAAGTTTCTTATTGTAGATATTTCAATAATAAGCTGCTCATGCGTTAGTATGAATTCATCTGTATTTGGGGTCTTAGTTTGTCCACGCCCAAAAGGGTTCAACACCCAGTCATTTCAAACTTTCAAAAACAGTCTGGAATACCCAAGTGAAGAATGTCTTGAAATCTTTATTTCAAATTGCAGAAAAAGCCTTAAGTTTTATCAGTAAGCAAGAAAATCTTTATCTTTAATTTGCAATTTCAAAAAATTGGGAAACAGAACATTCTCCACTTCCCAAGTTTTTTTCTTCTTTTTTCTTTAAGGTGTGCAACAAAGGTAGACATTTCATTACGCTTTTATTTTTTTAATAAATGTAATTGGTCACCTTTTAGTTTCAAATTAATTCAATTGAATTCGGAAAATAGATCTAAATCATTCACAAAGAAGATGTCTTTTTTTAAGATAATTGTATCGCAAATCATTGTCTTTGCTTTCTGGGAATTCCAACACTGAATCAAAGAGAGCATAAAATCGATTTCAACATGCACTTTTGATAACCAACGTACTTTTGCGTTAATAAGTAAAATATTATAGTCTTCTTCATTTTCCAAGCAATGTTGAGCAAATAATATCTCATGGAAAGAATTCCTTTTGATTTTATTAACTTCACTGATGACAATTGACATTCTGTATACTCTAGTGATCCCTGCAAACTTTCAAAAACATTTTTACGAATAAATGAAACAAAATTTTAATTCAGTAAATAACATTTCAAATTTCATTTCTATTTCCAAACATTCAGTAATATTTCAAAAATTCAACAACGTTGTATTTGTCGGCCTTTTTTCTTCAGCTCATTCATTCTCATTCTCTGATCTGTTGTTAAAACCAGAGGCATTACGGGTGGGGGGGGGGGGGGGGGAATATATGTGAACCGTACCGGGTGAAACTATCACAGGGGTTCTAAAACTGTAGTTTTCCTTTATTCGGCACCAGTAGACTCTGAGGAGGTCTATGAGGTATGTCGTGAGGGGTCACACCATGAGATGCACTGGGTGAAACCAACAAAAATGACGCCTTTGGTAACAATCACTGTTAATAATTACTAGGTAACTTTTTCAATGGAATGCTGCAGTTAAACTCTTTGGTAAAAATTATTTGATGATATATTATACAACTTTGATAAATGAAACTTCCAGACACATCGAAGATAAGCCAACCTTGCAACCTTTGTTGATTCACATTAAAAACTTGTATTTATCTGACCTGCTTATATGAATTCCGCATTTATTACTCATCGACCTTGACATTTTAATAAAACAAGTACTTTGATTGCTAATAGTTGTGGAAATTGCAGTTTTTCTATTTCATTTTCTAGATAAAACGCCATTGTATTCCATGATTGATAGCTCCTTAGATGGTATTTAATTAGTAGAAAAATCATTCAGATATCTTTTTTTTTTCAATGATAATATTTAAAAAAGGATCACAATTTTATAATTTTATACTAAATCTTCGTCGGACCCCCTAATGTTGATCAGGGACCACGAAATCAATTATTATTTTCCACGAACACCCTGAATGGCCCCAGGGACCACAGGGGGTCCGTAGGGACCACTTTGGGAATCACTGTGCTCTACGGAAGCAATCAATTGACCTTTGCCACATTCAATGCAGACCTTAAGATGTCTCTTGTTAGTCATTCGCGCATGTGTTCACATGCCACGTGGTGTGTAAGTGGTGGGTTGTGATTTGTGTCCATGACTCCAGTTTTTTTTCCCATCCCCTTAGTACGACGGCACATTTAGATATGTTCTGGTTGTTTGCAGACAGGGAGGGATTGATACAATGTAAACTTCTTATCTAGATGTCCATAGCACTACATTTTATTCCAATAGATCAAACTCAAACGTAGTACCGCGTCATTTCCTACCGTCCTGTAAATAGGACATTGGGAAGATAACGTGTAAATAGAGCCTAGATACAAAGTAAGACTTGGTCATCACTTTTTCTTAGTGAATCATGCCAGGAAAATGTTTTACCCTGCATGGATGAAGTGGAATAGTTTCTTGAACAGTGCGAGGGAGAATACTCTCGTAAGCTGCAGTCTGTGTGCTTGTCCTGCGCCGTCCTGGACAAAGCAGAAAATTCCGGCCATCCCAAAGATCTCTGCTTTGTATGGAAAAGTCAGCACTATAGCTCAAAATAATGTGCAACAAATTGTAAACCAACCTGCTCTTGTACAACGCTGTGAGGTGGTTTTATTTGTCGCGAGATGTATAAGACGTATTTACTAGAAAAAAAAAGTTCGTTATTCTTATTCATCTGATGGAAGCGATCACGAATTTTAAACGTCAGTTGAAGATATGGAAGGTCTTTCTCGGGATTATGATTCTAACAGGAAACCACAGAGTCAGAAACAGACTATTGGAGGGGCGCAGATGATCTGGTTTGACCTATTGTCAAAAATGCCATGTGCTGAAACAGATTTCTGAATTTGTTATTTAATATTCCTTTCGTGTACCATTCTACAGCTGACAGCAACAAATGTGATCGTCATTTCGAGCAACTGCTACGCGCTTCGATTATAGAAGACAAGAGTCAAGGAACATGTCTACTGAAGTCATCAAAAGAGATGAAAAAGTCAGTTTGCGGAGTTAGTGAGTACGTCTACGAAAGAACGTCTGAAGCGTGTACTTCTTGTGTACTGGACAACAACAACATTGTAGCTATTGCTAGAAGTAACGATTATCTTGCGTCGTTTCAAGATGTCAAGCAAAGAGTAAAAGGCCAGAAAGATGAAATCACGATGAAAAGCTTAATTTGATCTCTAATTATAATGAGCCTTTGGGCGGTGTCGACCATCATGATTATTTGTTTTAAAGTAATGTATATCTGTTCGCGAAAAGAAATTGTACTGGCTATTGTTTATTCGCTGCATTGATATGGAAGTAGTGAAAGCATGGATTCTGCACAAAATTTACCACGACTCAAATTCAATGGCTCTAAAGGATTTCAGACGCGCAATCGATACAACAGCTCATTTGAAGGTAGCTCTCAAATTACACAGGAAGGTCTAGAGTACCCAAATTACCAATTGGAGCTAATGTTTTCGATTTGAAGGCGTGGGACACTTTTTGATGCCGAGGGAAAAACAAGGAGCGGTCATCATGAAGAATGCGAGATCACACCTAAACTTACCGCGGGAACTGCAATACAAATTATTCCTTTTAATTTTGGTTGGTCCATTTATATAATTCTATGATTAGGAGCAAAACATTAAGGTGTCAACACATTGTGAACGGCTGTTATTTTATCATGGAACCCGTCAGTCACCATTTAGAGGACATTCTATGTCTACAGATCCTATATATTAAAAGGCAGTTTTATATACGGTCATTGATAGCCCTTGGTTTCTTCCTCAAACTCCGAAAGACTCCCACAGCCAATCAGAAAAAAAATCTCATATTGAACAAGTTTACGCGGACGTCCAAAGCAATCAGTTATTGTGCAGAATTTTATTCCAAGTCTTTATTTTGAGCGGTGCGCTTTCAAAAACATTTTATTTATCAAACTACGGTGCGCACATTTTCGTGTACGCATATTGTCAACCTAAAACTTGATACGTGACGCTCAGCTGTACGATGTTAAAAGACAAGAGAATTGTATTCTGTAGCTCATAAATTACTCTAAGTCTAACACAGTTCGTGATTACTTTTTTTAAAAAAACATGTTTTTTTTTTAATTGGACGTTTCTCAGCTCTGGTAATGTAACAAAGATTGTGAGACTCTACTGTTACTTTTATAAGACCTTCCCCGTTCTTTGATACACGACCAGTAACTTTAACAAACTGTTCGCCTGTCATGTGTACTCCTAATAAATGTAACAAAACGTTTGCTTGTCCTTGTTAGCGCCACCAGGGAAGAGCTTGAATTTAATATCAATTCGTCTGATGTCTGATGCATTGAGAGAAACATAACAAAAAACCAATAAGCTGAGCCTGTTAAGTATAAAGTGGACACATCCACGTCATCACCTCAGAGTTCTTGACAGTGACGGTACTCAAGCGTTACAATGGGCGTGGGTGGAATCTGTCTTATTCAATGATTGGATGTCTTAGTGAGGACCTAGTTTGGACGTTGGACTGACTGGTACCTAGAGTTTTATACTCCTCTGGTTAAACCGATCCTGGCTTACACTGTTTGGTAGTTACGAATAACATTACGCGTCATTCCGTCTTAATTTACACAGTTTAGCGCCGTAAATGAACTATACAAACGCGAGCTAGTTTCCGGCACGCGGCGGAAGAATACGCCTTGTTATGGTTGTAGGGGCGAGGAAAACGGGGTCGTTTCCAACGCTCAGTATTTACGCCATTTATGTTGTTTACACCGTCTCTCTCTCTCTCTCCCTCTCTCTCTCTATCTCTCTCTCTCTCTCTCTCTCTCTCTCTCTGTCTCTCTCTCTCTCTCGTGTTTTATCGTGTTTTTAAAAAACAAAATGTTTGCCCTTGGTTATAATATCTTTTAGTTCATGTGATATAAGGCAGGGGTCGGCGCATTGGTGTAAATAACGGTAAATTACCCCATTTAGGGTAATATGGAAACTCTTGGGGGTAATGCAGACTCATTTGAAGCCTATATAATCCACTAAAATCTGCTCCTTTAGGGTATTGACGACATGCAATTTTGAGAATATTGGGATATTTGGCAAATAAGTTCGCCAACCCTTGTGGTAAGGGGCCGTCCATAAATGACGTCACGCACCTAGGGGGGAGGGGGTCCCACTTTTGTGACGATGCGTGACGTGGGGAGGGAGGGGTTGAAGAAATGTGACGTCACATCGAAAGGGTAACTTTAAATAAAACTTCCACTGAAATATTTGGTCACTTAAAATTTATTTAATGACTTTTTTTTCTTTAATTCAATGCTTCTCAAAGTGCCGGTCGATAGGCTATCAGACGCCGGTTGGCGTAAGTTAACAAGACACAAAAATTAAATATAATTATAATTCTTAAGTTTGAGAATTCACAAGAGAACATAGGAAATTGTAACCCTGCGTCGTTTGATGTTGACATCAAAGCTTTTGTGATGTAACCGCAGTTTCGTTCANTCCCCCCCCCCCCCCCCCCCCCCGAAACTGCTACTGGTGAGTTTTACAATCGCGTGACGTCATTTACGACGGCCCCTAAGGAATGGTTTTCTCTTTCTTAGAATACTTTTTATGTCATTACCTGCAGTGGCGTCGCTATGGGGGTGCGGAGGGGGCGGGCCGCCTCGGGTGACACCATTAGGGGTGACACCAAAATGTAAAATTCTGTATATACCCGGTATTTTGCACTGGAAAACTCGGAGGATTTCTATGGGTTAAGTCGTCAGGGGTGACACCATGAGCTACCGCTCCGGGTGACACCAACCCTAGTGACGCCTCTGATTACCTGTTACATTGTTATAGCACTGTACGTACAGTACTTAACGGTATATATTTAATATATGTTTCGACTTGCACTGAAAATCGGGTTACAACGCATCTTAAGAACGGATCAGCGTCGTAGCCGCGCATCGGAAAAGAAGGATTTCAGTTAGTGCTAAGAACCCGCGAAACAAAATTGGTAAGGATCCATCCATTTCAACAGTAGCCTAATTATACAAATATTTTTTATATAGCTTATATAGGGGAAAATGATAGTTTGGCCCCCAATGAAAGATAAATTAAGTATTTATTATTTCGCCTGTTCCCATTGCGGGGTTGTACATAACACATTTTCAAAGTTTCATGCTTCTACCTACACTGGAAGCTGAAGAATTAGTGATGAGAGAGTGAGTCAATCAGCCTTTTATTATTATTATACATGATTCTAAGTGTTCTCACCTGATGTTAAGCCCTGAAGACGTTCATATGTGTGACTGTTTGTATGACTGTCATTTAGATTCACCGGCTTCTGCTCAAATTTTTTTGATTTGTTTTTAAAACTCCATCAGCAGCTGAGTCTGTTTCAATCAATATTTCTAGCATGTAGCTTATTTAAGGACGTCAGATCCCACTATACATTTATAGAAGAAGTCTTGTTTGTGACATGATAATTCAACATTAGCTCGTCAGCCATTCAGTACAAAGAGTTCTTATTTACTTTTGTAACAATTTCTCCTTTGTCATTTCTCTCTGTTTTCCAAATATATGATTTTAACCTCAGCCTCAATAAACACTGGAGAATCGAAGAGCAAAGAACAGAGTAGAAATAATACATGATGGATTAATTGAAAATGAGACGAAGCAATAATCGAACAAATCACTCCGATAGACACACGGGCAATACGAAGCATGAACAAAATATTTATTTTTCCCCGTATGCCTTTCGGGTGTGCAATGGGTTGCCTGAACAAGCGAGGAAAATCAACACACACACTGTTAGCATTCAAATCTCTAATAAAAATGCAAGAATATACAGAAACAATGGATAAACTTGGAATGTAATGATCGTCTGTGTTGATGGAGCGTGTGTAATATAAAAGTTAAGATAAGTTTAGCACTTGCTGTGTGATTTTTCATTAATGCCCCATCTCTTCCAACTATATATTTTATTTCATTTAAATTACGGTTGGTCTGAAAATGTTATCTCAAAAAAGTATTTTCGTGCACTTGTTCTTTTCGACACATCATTTGAAATATGACATCAGAGCCCGTACATAATTACTAGATCGCCAGTATCCCAGTTTGTCCTGAAAAGTCTTTGAAGTAAATTTGTGCACCAGAGTCAACCACGGATCAAAACCTCGCTTTCGATCTCCCAGAATTCTTAGCGCGTGTTATTCCGATCAATCACGTCAGCTGGTCTCGCTCGTGACATGAGACTGTTGGTTTGTTTGTGCTGGTAATCTCACTTACTTATATTTCCTCTCTCTCCCTCTCTCTCTTTCTCTCTCTCTCTTTCTCACTCGCTCTTTCTCTCTCTCTCTCTCTCTCTCTCTCTCTCTCTCTCTCTTATTTTCTTATTTTCGTCTTTAAATCATATACTCTCTATGTGTTCAGAGTAACCAATGAAAGTTGACAAGAAGTAAGAAGAAGATGTAGATTCTGAAGAGAGAATATAGACAGTGTGAATTATCAGCAGTGAGAATTGTGAACAAAGACAGTTAGACGTGGACGCAAAGTTGATTTGCTGGAGAACTTTATCATTTAAATGAGGATATTTTCGCCCGAAAATCCTAATTCATATCTTGGCTATAAAGAAGAACTTTTAGCCCTCCCCCCAACCCCCCCCCCCCCACACACACTTCCAAAACTACATCACCAACCGGCTACGCAAATGGTTACTGAAAAAAAAGTAAAACGGAGAAGGAATAGTTCGGAGCTGGTCCATAGTCTTGCCGGCGGGCCAAATGCGGCCTTCGTAGTAATAGTAATAGAAATAGTAATAGCCTGCTGCCTCATGTTGAATAATTGACTAGTGGATTTCTTTTCTTACGAAAACATTATATTTATAAGAAAATGTTAAATTATGTTCCGATTGGAGTTCTATCATTGCATAAAGCGATGGCGTTTTATTGTTCACTAACTTGGCTTTGATTAGGAAAAAACGGATGAAATTATGTGCATTTTTGTTTAAGAATTGCGATAACGTTTGATGGCAAAAATCAATATATTTTGGGGAGGTGGGGGGATGGAAAACGATTTGAATGTAGCAACTTTGTACTTCATAATTAAAGACAAAATTGCACCGACATTTTTTGACGCAACATTTTTGGTAACTGTTTTATTGCTACACCTTTTTTAAAATTGTAATTGTAAGGTACTAAATATAAAATAAACTTCTTTATAAGAGAAGAGAAGATAAGATAAAATAAAAATTTCATTGAATAGCTTGTAAGTCAGTCTATTTATATGTCATTTAAGTTAATTATTTTGATCCTGCCCCACATATCTTTACCTCATGGAATACGGGCCTCTTTGTAAAACGCTTGGAGACTACTGGAATAGGTAATGGAACAAAATGGAGGACATATCTTGTCACGTTCTTTACACGCCTTATTTATTGATCTATGTTTGTTTGAGCGTCCATATTTAGAGATTCATTTACAAATAAATGCCATATAGTATGAAAATTGTGATACGTCCTATCTTCTTCACAATCTTAGCTGTATCTGTAACATGACATATTATGGACGACAATGTTTAACATGTTTTTCTGACTTCTCTTAGTGTGTGTGTGTGTGTGTGTGTGTGTGTGTGTTTGTGTGTGTGTGTGATTGTGTATGTGTGTGTGAGTGTGTGTGTATGTGTGTGTGTGTGTGATTGTGTGTGTGTGTTATAATTTTTAAAACTTGAAATTAGTTTTGCCGTCATTGTTGAGTAACGAGCGGGCCTGCATATATTTCAAATTCATTGGATAACTGGCCATCTAAAAGTCGTAAAGGTTGTTTTGAGTTGAAGGTCGAAATATCTCCAACTATGAGCTGAAGGTAGATAGTCCAGCCAAAGTAAGACAGGTGGGTTTGAGAATGACCATTATGTTGTGGGTGTACAAGCGGAATGAAATAGAGCAGCTAAGCCGGTCAAGGCCACATATTGGCTAAAGCGCTACCGTCACTGATGGGCTTCAAAAATCACTCCAAAGGCCGAGAGCAATGCATTCAAATATTACTTTTAAACATCAATATAAACGCAATTTTTTGCTTAAGGTAACATTTTAAACTCCAGTGTCTTATTATGTAGAAAAAAGCCTGGCATGACAATCCACGACGTAAACATTTAAAATACTGACCATTCTACTTTCAAATTTTTAAAACACATATTACGAGAAATCAATCATTGCATTAAAGCTCATCATCTTGACGTTCATTATTTATTTGGAGTGGGGCAGAGAGTCAAAGCGCAGCACGGTGCGCAATGAGTGAGTGGCGAACAAGAAACAACCCCCCCCCCAACACACACACACACACACACACACACCACACACACACACACACACACACACACAGCATCATTACTTTACGTGTTTTTGGATGAGAAAAGAGTTCAAAATGCTACTCAGTGACTACTCCTGATGCGAAAACATTACAGCGGTGACTTCATAATCGTATATAAGTCACCAGTATTTAACAGGGTCTCTTAAACTTTTCAGCTCACTGTAGGTGATGGCATGAATTAAACTAAATAAACGGTAATTTAAATAAAAAAAACAATCGTTACATTTACATTTATCATTTATAGTTACTTTTTTTTTTTAAATCCTTATTGTCCTATGTTAATATTTATCTGAAGGGTCATTGACTTTGGACACATGAACTGGTCCATACATACTCAATTTGAGAGACACTGACGTAAAACTTTTTTTCTGTTTCACCCCTGCCCCTTTGTTTGTTTCCATTCTGGGAGAGCTGGTCCGGCACTTACCAACTAATGCCTGACTCCCGAGATCGTTAACGTCAAGTGGAGCAGACAGCCGCAGCTGTCCTAAGTGTTGTCTGAAGACGTCCGCCAGGACTTAAGGTCAAAGTTCAGCCGTCGGCTCACAACTGAAGCAATGGTAGCTACGGAAAGGGGCGGCAACAAGCACTTTATTAATGAAATAATGATATTTTTAAGATTTATTTTTATCTGCCAGTTAAAATGTTTGAAGGCGAAATGTTGAAAGATAAACAACCGGTTTGGAAGTAGAGTCTTAGAAAACATTAAGAATTCAGATCAGTAGAGAATTGTACGTATTCTAAATCAGATGGGAATATTGAGAGATTTCCAAAGACTGCAAAATGTTTCAAAATACGTCATCATGCACAGTGGCGGCGTTAGGTAAGCGCGAGGCCTAGTGCCAGCAATGACCCCTGGTCATCGGGTAACCTGATTGGCCCTTTTTCAACCAGCAAATCACGTAAAGCACAGGTTAAATGTTCCCAATTACTCGGATCGTAGATGTCTTTTGCGATACCTGGGAATAATTTGTTCTCTGCAGAAACAACTTCACTAAAGCCGCTTTCACTGTCGCTAACTTCACAGTGTGGTGACTTCATATCCAATAATGGCGCCGTGGTAGATTCGCAACAATCACTGTCACTTGTATCATTAACAGTGGTCGCTATGGTAGAGTCCACAGCAGTACCGCAGGGCAATCAAAATTTTGTTTATCTGCTTGTTTTGGAAAGTACTTATCCAGTTCTCCCTTTTGACTTCTGTCGAATTCTTCTCTTAGCTTGCGTTTTTAAGCTTTTTCTGCGCCTGAGTCACATTTGCGAAATATATCGCGATCTCTTCCACTCATGTTGATATCGTACAGAGAAATCACTTTGATGACGCTAATTAATGTTTCCGATCGCACCACTACCGAGACACTGCCATTCTGATGACACAGTTTTCTAAAAATAACTATTTTAGTAAATATATTGTGAATGACGTGTACACAAATAAAGGGGATTGGCTGAATGGTACATCTGACCCATTTTCCACTAACGGTGTAATGCTTTCAAAGACGTCTAGAGCTACGCTACGGAATTTGACCTTCAAAAAGGATTACAAGAGTGCCTCTTTCGGTTCTTTACAATCAGCATACGTTCTACCATCCACTCTTTGGTTCTACATGTATAGAATATTAACCAGGACGAGACATGTTCAGGACCGAAACGCGGGGCCTACCTAAGCGTGGAGCCTACCTAAACGCAGGGCCTGGGGCAGTCGCCCCAGTTGCCACCCTCAAACGCCGCTCCTGATCATGCAAAACAAGGAGGTAAGTAAAGAAGTTGGATATGTTGCCTTTCGTATTTCATTCTTATAATACAGTCGAACCCGGTTATGTCGATGGCCTAGGGGTTTGTCGAAAAGCGTCGAGATAACCGAGGATCGAGAAAATCGAACCGAGGATCGAACGAAAATCAATATGACGGCAACATATTAACATGTGCTTGAAATTTCTTTATGTACATGATGTGCGTTAATAATTGAAAATGTACATGAACGTGTTTTTTTTAAATTAACATTCATGTTTGCTTACAACAAAAGGCATATGTACACCAGCTGTTCATCCGTTTAACCAAGTCTGGTTAACCTTAACTTCATTTAGTCGATATATTAGCTTAAAACCCCGTAGTTTATTTTTTGTTGTGTTACGGCAAAATACCAGAGCCAACACGCGACCGACCGTGACATCAAAGCGTTTTTTCAATAATAATATTCCGATCTATAAATGATATAAAAATACACGTCATCACTGTTAGTTGTTGCGTTCTGGGTTCTGGATATACTAAGACAGAAGTCTCGACTCTTGTCAATGATAACAGGATTCTTTATTGTTGTAATAATTCACGTATAGATACTGCTTCAATAATACAATAACTGCAGTAACACAATAAAATCAATCCAGCCATCCAGTATTTCCAAACACAGGCGTATTCCATACAAGTCCCTCTTCTCGTGAGTGTTGTGACAACATTCGAGCCACCTCGATAAAATGTATCACAAACACTCGCCCAGCACTGCACCGTCCTATCGTCCGCCGCACACTACACACTGACTCACTGACCTTTACTCCACCTCTCGCACTGCCCCGTCTCACACTATATATAGCCCTGAACGAACTCTGCAAAGCCATGGCGTGACACTCTAGTGTTCAGTTTACCTGAACACAACTCACAACATTTTCACAACAATTTACAACAAATTCAGTCAGTGATTCTCATACCTTGACCGCGACCGACCGTGACATCAAAGCGTTTTCTCAATAATAATATTCCGATCTATAAATGATATAAAAATACACATCATCACTGTTAGTAGACTGCGTTAGTGAATGATTTTTAATTTTAAAAAGTATTGCTTAGTAAGCAAAGCCTATTACCGCGCGGAGAGCTGAACGGAAGTGGGCTGTGACGTCACCAGCAGACCTCCTGTGGTAGAAATGTCATGCCTTCCCCTTGTTGGTCCTAAAAAATTTAACAGAAAATACTTACCGGACAGTAAAACGGGCTTTTCATACAACGATTGACCGGTCCGCAAAAACAAACTGCACTTGACAACAATTGATATTCGAGATAACCGATGTTAAGTGGCAAATTTTGCCGTCTTTTGTATTCGAGATACTAGGGTTCGGCGACATTGAAGAACGACAAAACGACATAACCGATGAAGAAATGCTTAGACAAATAGAGACTTTGGCGGTTCCACTTAATAGGGTTAGCGAGTTAACCGATGTCGAGATAAGTGGCTCCGACTGTATATGTAACATTTCTAATTCATATAGAAAATGATGTTACGGATTATGAGACAGATTTTGAGTTTGAGGTAGAAACATGATTTTATTTATGTTAATGGGGTATTTATCGTTGACGTTGTATGTCTCATAACTAGAAATCAGATATCATACAAAATAATAATTTAAAAAGTGTTTTCAATTTTAAACAAATGAATTACAATACACATACATAACACTTTAATAGATGGAATATTTCAAATCAGACTTTTGTCTCATGATCGACAGTGCCATTAATAGTGTTGATCAACTATGGCGTATACCCATGTCTCAACTTCATTCTATTAAATAAATTACCCCACATATCAACCTTAGAATAACAATACCACTTAAACCCACATATAAACCTTAGAATAACAATGCCACTTACCCAGATATCAATCTTAGAATAACAATGCCACTTTAACCCACATATCAAAACTAGGTCCTGGATGGTAGCAGTTTTATCACTTCCACTGACCAGTCATCTGACCAACAATGTTTTAATTAACGTCATCACCAACACAACAATATCAGTTCCTAAAAAAAAGTTTCCCTCATTTCCGATAATTGGCTCTGCCTCTGGATGTACATGACAGTAGAACGAGCAGCTAAAGTTGTTACAGTACATCACCAAACAGCTGGATCATGTATGATTGTTGAATGACCTGCTAAAGTTGTTACAGTACATCATCAAACAGCTGGATCATGTATGATTGTTGAATGACCTGCTAAAGTTGTTACAGTACATCATCAAACAGCTGGGTCATGTATGATTGTTGAATGGCCTGCTAAAGTTGTTACAGTACATCATCAAACAGCTAGGTCATGTACGATTGTTGAATGACCTGCTAAAGTTTTAACAGTACATCATCAAATAGCTAGGTCATGTTAACCTGAAGGTTGGCTGCAAGTTTTATTTTACAAAACTCGCCCACCACACGAATGGATGAGTTGTTTAAAAAAAAACAGAGAACGGAGCGTCAGACAATTCAATATTTTAACTAAGCTTCTAAAGTTCAATTTCAATATTTATCGAGACTTGGTTCTCTTTAATTGTATCATGTCATAGGTTAGTAGCTGTAAGTAAGTGATTTACAAACAATCACTTGGCAGAAAAATATAAATAACTACTAGCTTTAGAGGAAGAGAAAGCCATCAGTTAAAATAAAATGTACTTGTGTTTGTCTGGGCGTCTTTTTGAAGACAGTTCTGCTTGGAATTTAAGAAAATTCATGCACTCAGAGCAAAAATAAAAATATAAATTGCTCTTGAAGCCTGAAGCTAGACATTCTCTGGGTTTCTCCATAATACACCCATGGAAACATGGCATGTACGGAACCAACAAAAAATGTGTTATGTATAAAATTGATTGTCTCTCTAAATCAAAATAAAGATGTTTTTAAATTATTAATATGTAATCGAATCTTTGAAAGAAATTTTATTCACCATTTGTGTGATTTTATTGGAAAGCAAGTGGATACTTGACATCGTGAAAACAAACGCAAGTTATTGAATGTTAGCACTAACTGGATTCTTTGTCTATGAAAAGTACCAGGCAATTGTTGGTTTATTTCAGTAGCTCTGATACCAGCTACAAAATTCAAATCATGCAATGTATTACAATCGTCGTCATCAGTCCTGTGACCGTTGCGGTCGTTGGGGATAGCGCATGGACACATCAACAGATAACGATCTTCATAGTTGCCCATCTTGAGCGGCAGCCAGTATTTCATTAAATCCCACCCGTCTATTCCTTTATGTTGTCAAGCCAACTATTCCACTGTCCACCTATTCGACTGCCCCCTTCCACAGTGCCTTGAAGGATGCTTTTTGTCAGGCTATCATGTCGCAGCTCATGACAAAAAACTATACCAGCTTACGTCTATTAATTATCGCTATGATGGTTTCTTAACGCCCCACAGTGGAGTTTATTCTCTCCAAAACATATTCATAGGTCTTGTGTTCAAGATAAGAGATCTGGAGAATTTTTCTCATGCAACTTTTTTCAAATGTCTGCAGCTTGCTTTTATTGGTTGCCAGTAGTGTCCAGGAATGACATACACTCAGAAAAATGGTTTTAACAAGAGCTCCGTAAAGCCTGAGCTTTGTTGGAAGGCCAACGTTTGTGCTGTTCCAGATTTTGATTAACCTCGTATTGCCGCCATTCCCAACCTAATTCTAGCTCGAAAATTGTTGGCTTAGTAAAATTACGAACTTTTTTTGTTTTGCAAGTCCAATTAGCTGTCTTAAATTAACGAATAATTAAAAATTAGCTGATAAGATCAATCATTTTCAATATAGCCTACCTACATTCACGTATTGACTCGTATCTTTTATTAATTTTTTTATGAATTTTTCCTTACAAAAGATAAATTTAGATATAATATTTCTATTAATAGATTTCCGCCACATTATGAACATCCCTATAGTGATTTGACTGTATTTATGCCTCAAAACATTGTTCTGCTAAAATGTAACTTAAAAAAGAACATTACAAAATGAGCTATGACGTTTTCGGTTTTAGAAATGACGAACCCTATAAATATAAAATGCATCATTTCAAAGGTTTAACTTCCGTTCTTTGTCTTGTCGGACAGTAGGGCATGTCTCTGACGAGTGCGCACCATTCTTGTCCAAGTGAATTTTTGATCCCTTACAAACCAAGAAGGTCCATGGGAGCAAGTGAAGTAGCGTTCACAAGTTTCATTGACCACTATCGAGCATGTCATTGTGTGGTTAGCACAATGCCCCGGGAGCCCTGATAGTACCACGGCTCGAACTCGTGACTCGAGTTCTTGTACCAGTTCGGTAGTCCAGCTCACTACAGCTTAGACCACCGCGCCCCCAAGTCAATGAATGCACCAAATAAAATGCAAAAAAACTATTATTAGGAAAAGCAGGCAATTCTTATAGCAACAGCTAAATGTTCACCCCAGGACTTTACGTTTATCAAAAGAGCAGAGATGTGACTAAATGAATTTCACAGTCTCACCAGAGACTAAAAGGTCACCTGTAGGACATAGGACCATATGTTGACAGCAGTCTCACCAGAGACTAAATGGTCGCCTGTAGGACATGTGACCATATTGACAGCAGTCTCACCAGAGACTAAATGGTCGCCTGTAGGACATGTGACCATATGTTGACAGCAGTCTCACCAGAGACTAAATGGTTCGCGCTCGCTCTAGGACAGCAGTACGTAACATTGATGTTTTTCAAATAAGCACCACCGCCAGACCGGGCTAAATACATATTTATAAGGGATTATTGAATCACGTTTCTTCGAGTTAACGGATTGCCCAGTGTGTCCGCAAATGGGTTGACCCGTTTGTCCAGCTAATGCCCCAATCAGGCGCACGCCATGACCCCCACGCCACTGAAGTCAATCTGTCTGTGTGTACGTCTGGGTATCGATCTGTCTTATGGTCAGTCCTTGTGTCCAGCAGTCGCTAATGATCTATCGTGAGACACTTGTGGCGCCGCCAATAATGTATCGTTCGTCTGCGCCCCGAAGATTCCAATCTTAAAATACATGTACCTCAAATACGCGCTTGTATCTAAACGTATGTGAATAACTAGTGTTGTACCCCCTCCTATAACCGTCTTGACCGGTCCTAAATGTCAATCATTTTAAAATTACTATTCATTTTAGTTATATTAAATAACCCGTAAAAACAAAGTTTTCGATTATGAAACCCAACGCGTATCGCTCATTTCCGGTTACTGTTTTTTACATTTTATATACAGTATTTGTTTATAAACTTATTGATGATAATTTAGTTTAATTTTTTAAGATTCCTTACTACAATGATACCCGGATACTATTCGGATCTGCCATAAGTATTTGCCGAATCTAGATAGTGGCGAAAATCTCGTTATACGGTCCTGATATCCAGCATCCGGCTGTTCCCTAGCTTATTACAACGACAGGAATAGCATTTAATTATATTTGAATCTCTATATTAGAAATATTTGACGTGGGCCATCGCTTTCCACCTTAAATTCACACACTAATTATATAATTATATTTCGAATTTTAAATTAATAACAAAATATGTATTACAGGAAAAATTAACAAAATTCACATCTTCATTTGCATGAAAAACCCCTTGCATCGTGTGACACTTTTAATGAAACATTTTTTACGTGTCAATCAAATAAAGAAAGTACCCGTTAAAAAAGCAACAGATCATTTTAATATGCGTACATGAAACTGCGCTCACCGTAGTTTGACAATAAAATATTTTTGAAAGCGCACCGCTCAAAATGAAGTCTTGGAAAAAAATAATGCACAAAAACTAACTCGCTATGAACGTCCGCGTAAACTTGTTCAATATGAGATTTTTTTAAAATTTTCTGATGGCTGTGGGAGTCTTTAAGAGTTTGAGGGACCAATCGTCATCGATGACCGCACAGAAAATTGCCTTTTATTATATAGGAAATGTGCTTCCATTTGACTAAATCTAAGTATCGTAATTTTAAACGCTCTTTTCTAAATGAATCAAACAATTAGTTTGATACAACAATGACACCTAACAGCACAATGGCAGTTGACACCACAATGACAATTGATACCACAGTGACAGTTGACACCAAATGGACATCTGATACCACAATGACACCTGACACCACAATGACAGCTGACACCACAATGACACCTGACACCAAATGACACTTGACACCACAATGGCATCTAAGACTTCAATGACAACTGACACAACAACGACTCTTGATACCACAATGACAGCTTACACCACAATGACAGCTGACACCAGAATGACAGCTGACACCACAATGACACCTGACACCACATGACACCTGACACCACATGACACCTGACACCACATGACACCTGACACAGCAATGACACTTGATAAAATTAATTACACCAAAAATGGACCAGGACGATCTGCATCTTTATGTGTACATCTTCAGTCCTCTCTAGCATTCTACAAATTTTTACATCCTAACATTTCTCTCAAGAAGGCAATTCTAAGTCAGGGATTCTCAACACAACCATATACAGTTAGGATTGGATTGGAGGAGGTCATGGAATTTTAACCAAAAATATTCTTAAATTGAAAATGGATGCAATTAGTTTTCTCAAATAAAAACATGGAAGAAAAAAATAAGTTCATTGAAATTATATTTGTTTAGATATTTTTTTCTGAAAACTGAATTTTTTTATTTTTGCGTTTACAAAATCGTAATTTTTGTGTTTGAGAGCCACTGCTGTATTTGGTGCTAATAAACATGACGTCATCTTAATGCTGCAAATTATTGTCCCAGAAATTTCAATTTACTCTTAAATGTCAGTTTACCAATTCGTGGCTGGAAGGTTTCATACCGTATGCTTCATCAGACGTTCACTTCATCAGGCGTCTTAATGGACGCCCTTGTTATTAGACCCTTATCGCTCTCCCTCCCCCGGTATTCGTGGAGTTTTGCAAAGAGTCATTGTTACAGGTTTTTTTTTTTTTTTTTTTTTTTGTTGGGGGCAGGGTTATGGCGTCTTCTAGATATGAATTTTTTTTAAGAAACACATTAGTTTCCACGATTAATAATAATATATGACGTTCTTAGAATATCAAGGGAAATTATCCCTCCCCACAACCACCACCACCTTTTCAATGTTCAAGGTGATGTTCATGTTGTTTAGCCAATGCATTTTCCAAAATATAGTCTTGGCAAATTAACACGAATATCATGGCTCTTTGGCTTTGAATGATGCCTTCTCAGAGTTGGTATGAGTTATGCTATAAAAATGCTGGCTCCAAGCTTTCGAAATGAAACCATGCTATATTACTTTCTGCAACTGCGTGTTGGTAGCTTACCTAATAGAACTTCATCTTTTCGCGTGCACCCAAAATAATTTTTTTAAACTCTCCAGATTATTATTTTTAAAGAAATAAATAAATTCTTCCACAGAGATTTTCCACAATAAAGATTAGAACTCAGTGAAATGAGTTTCGTCATTTCATTGTCTGGTGGCCTCCTGTGTATTCGACCTCCATACATCTCTATCACTCATATTGAACTCGTAAACTGCACTGCACCGGGATATAAAATACATCACAATCCGTGTAGTGCGTATGTAAGCCATTAGTCTTGTACGTGTGGGTATCAAATTATAATAATATACTTCACAACAGTGAAAGCATTCGTCTTTTTGAAAAAAAAAACCAAACAATCGTTTGTTTGTTTGTTAGTTGTTGTTGTTTTTTTTTTTTGTTGTTTGTTTTTTTTTTTTGTTTTTTTTTTAAACATTTTTGTTAATTTTTTATATATATATATTTTAAATATAACAACTTTTGAATATTCTTAACATTAAAAAAGGCCTGAGTTAGCGACAGATTTCTCTAAATTTACGATTTGATATTCAGGATTTGAAATTTGACGTAGAAATGTCTATTTTTTTTAATTTGTCTTAGAAAGGCTGATTTATTCGTATATGATCGAATTTAGAAATAAGATTGTAGAGGTAGATTTCTTTCAGTGTTAGAACTCTAAAATTGTATTGCAAGCATTTTGCCTTATTTCTCTCTATATAATATTTCCATGTTCATGTCTGCTCTGCCATGACAGACTTATGTAAGTCTTGTTATCAATGGTATTCTATCCATCCTGAAGCACAACTTCGATACCGTAAGTTGTTAACGGTCAACAGATTCAAGATTCCTCTGGTCAGGGTCGCCGCTAGAAATATTTGGGCCCCTGAAAACTGGGTACGTGTGGGCCACTCTAGGCTCCGCCTCATGCCTGAAGCTTTTTCCCAAGTCGCCATAAGCCAAAAACCTTGAAATATGTATAAAAAAATTACTGGAATGTAGCTTATCCGACAGCGAAAATGCTGTTTGCATTTATGAATAACAAACCATACTTGGTGAGTTGAACCTTCTCGCAAATAAAAGTTCGACTGCAAGTAGGACAGAAGAGAAAACAGACGGCGGGATTGAAATAATACAATAATGAGATAAGCCAAATTAACGGGTTACTTAAAACGATACAATTATATAAATGCAATGATTAGGAGTAGGAGTATTTTTAAAATACGTTATATTCACACTATAAATAATATAAAAGCCCAGGTCACTCACTCACTGGATGTGGAATGCTGAGGAACGATGTACAACAGTCTAAGCAGTTAGTTGAAAAATCGTGTGGTGATTAGCGCTGTAAAAATATTTAATATGATGACGTCATTGTTTGGTGTGCATCGGTGCGCAAAATACAACCCCTATTATTAAATACTTTGCGTACATTTCAGAAAGTTTAATATTTTGTATTTATCAAAAAAGACACAAATTAGTTGGGCTTTTGAAAAAGGTTGGCGCCGTAGGCGCCCTAAAAAAAGTGGGCGCCGCAGGCGCCACAGTGCCCCGGCACAATCTAGTTAATAAATAATAATAACCCCTTTTCATAACACGACGTCTATGGGGCAAGTGAAGTAGCGTTCACAAGTTTCATTAAGCCAACACTAACGAGCAAGGGATTGTTTGGCTTGAACAGGGATGCGCAACCTGCGGCTTTACGGCCGCATGCGGCCATGGGCACAAAAAAGTGCGACAGTGGAAATCTTTTAAAAATATAATAACCGGCAGTCGTAAAATATTTACAATTTGGCAGTATCTTAAAGAAAGTACCACGACAAACAAGGACTGCTCGCTGCAGAACCAGGCCTTCTTAATATCTCTAGCTCTCCTTGTAGATTTGTTACTTTATAACAACTGCTTCAACGAGTCTCTGCACGGCTAATGCTCAACAGTTTCCTTCATGCACAGAAGAGTACATGATTTCTATGACAAATGTCGTCTGTTACATAGTCATATCCAACAGCTCAATAACTATCATTTCCCACAACTCAACTCTCTAGTCGTGAAAGCCATGAAATAAGAGAAGATGAAATTCCGGCTTCGTCTTTTACAGGCATCCTCAAAGCACCGTTGCTTGACGTTTTCAAGATTTGAGAAAATATGAGACTCGTTACTGCTCCACATTTGGTTGAGACAGAGTATGAGTGGTTGATGTCCCAATTTCACTGATCGAACAAAAAAATAACGCGTAGCTTGTGAAGAAATTCGAGGACAAAAACGATCTACTGGAGACATGGAAAGTAGCTGTGGCCTATTCCAAGCTTCGCGAAGTAGCAAGAAAAACTCTAGTGGTTTTGAAGCAATTACAAGTGCGAAGCGTCATTTTCACGAATGAAATATTTCAAGAAGAAATATTGAACTGGTGGACACCAATCTGGCGTCAGGAATACGACTGATGATCTCCAGCGAGTTCCCGAACTTTCCGTGACTCTCGGCAAACATCCAAGAGCAAGGCAGCCACTAATATCTGGATTATGGACTACTAAGTTACATGGACAGTGTTAGTGAAGTAGCTTATCCATTATTCAATTATTCTATTTTCAGCGTACTAATGCCACTTTAAAATATCATTATGTTGTATGTGTGTGACATGATGTTAGGTTCACATGACAATGTTCAATATAGGAGAAATTTATCGATTTAATTTTTTTGTTTTTAATTCATCAATGTGTTTCCCTACAATACATTACGATTTTTTCATTATTATCTCGCATTGAATAATACGAGGGGTAAATTTTTTATAGTGATCGTTTCGTTTTTCAGTGAAAATATTTTGGAGGCAGTAGCAAAAGTATTTTTTAATGCGGCCGTCAACACTCCAAAGGTTGCGCACTAATGCGCACCCCTGGGCTAGAACAATGCCACGTGGAACTTACCAACACATACGCTAGAACCCGTGACTATCTTTTGCCTCGGTTCGACTGTCCAGCGTGCTACCAATAGATCACTGCGCCTTATCCTAACTATTAGGGCTATCTAAATGATTTACAATCAGTACGGTAAGGTAATATAGTGTATTTATACACTAACATAATGATATAGTGGCGATTCCTGACGGAATGTTAATGGCGAGGAAACATCTTCAGATTTAACAGAGATATTAGGTTGAGAAGCTTCACTGTGTTAGAAAAATTGGGAAATTACCATTTTTATTTTTATGCTTTTTCCCGTTTCTTCCAGTGTTTCTTTCCCGTCACTTATAAGAACCAGACTTGAGCCGATTCACTTTCTGTTCTACTTTGATCTGTTGGGCAAATAATGATAACATTACATTATACAAGATATATTATAGAATGTATATAATTATGCAGAATGGTGTTTCCGCCAATTTTCGTTGCAAGCTAAATTTTTAATTTTTAAATTTTTGTTTCTTTGTTACATGTCACTTGAATAATAGTCCAAATATATATCTACGCGCACAGCATCAGCATTAAAAAAATACAAGCAGGGCCCCTGAACAAATTCCTGGATTCACCAACTGGCGGCGGCCCAGCTCTGGTTCTTGCCTCCCTTGAATTCTCTCTCGGCTTTGCCTCCTTTTAATTCCCCTCGTTCTTGCCTTCCCTTATTCCTCTCGTTCTTGCCTTCCCTTGATTCCTCTCGTTCTTGCCTTTCCTGGTTCCTCTCGCTCTTGCCTTCCCTGATTCCTCTCATTCTTGCCTCCATTTGATTCCTCTCGTTCTTGCCTCCCCTTGATTCCTCTCGTTCTTGCCTCCCCTTGATTCTTCTCGTTCTTGCCTCCCCCTTGATTTTCCTCGTTCTTGCCTCCTTTTAATTCCTCTCGTTCTTGCCTCCCCTTGGCTCTTCTCGTTCTTGCCTCCTTTTAATTCCTCTCGTTCTTGCCTCCCCTTGATTCCTCTCGTTCTTGCCTCCTCTTAATTCCTCTCGTTCTTGCCTGCCCTTGATTCCTCTCGTTCTTGCCTCCCCTTGATTCCCCTCGTTCTTGCCTCCCCTTGACTCTTCTCGTTCTTGCCTCCTTTTAATTCCTCTCGTTCTTGCCTCCCCTTGATTCCTCTCGTTCTTGCCTCCCCTTGATTCCTCTCGTTCTTTCCTTCCTTGATTCTTCTCGTTCTTGCCTCCTTTTAATTCCTCTCGTTCTTGCCTCCCCTTGATTCCTCTCGTTCTTGCCTCCCCTTGATTTTCCTCGTTCTGGCTTCCTTTTAATTCCTCTCGTTCTTGCCTCCTTTTAATTCCCCTCGTTCTTGCCTCCCCTTGATTCCTCTCGATTTTGCCTCCCCTTGATTCCCCTCGTTCTTGCCTCCCCTTGATTCCTCTTGTTCTTGCCTCCCCTTGATTCCTCTCGTTTTTGCCTCCCCTTGATTACCCTCGTTCTTGCCTCCCCTTGATTCCCCTCGTTCTTGCCTCCATTTGATTCCTCTAGTTCTTGCCTCCCTTTGATTCCTCTCTGCCTTACCTCCCTTTTATCCCTCTTGGCTTTGCGTCCCCTGATTCTGTACATTCCTTTCCTGTCTTATCTCAGGTAGAAATTTAATAATGTCAAGGGGATGTCTTAATGACGTCATATGTGACAACGATAACTAGACATCTGTTGTATTTTCTGTGTGTCCGATATTTCTGATCTATTCTCGCTCTATTCTGAGGCTAACTTTGCTTAGATCGGCTTATCTACTCAGTAAAGCGTGGTCCAAAAAAATATCGTTGCCATTTATCTTTAAAATTTTAACAAAATGCCCGTAGATTCTGTTTAAATTATTATTTAATCAAGTATGTTCCAGACTTTGATGCGCAATCTTCACGGCTTATTTCTTTAATGAATGTAAAGAGCGGTTCTTGGAAACGGCTTAAGGGAAATACAAATTTGCTTGAGATTTGACATGTCACCCAATTTTTTTAACAGCGCCCACCTGTTTAATAGCGTCAAACTGTGTAATAGCGCCAATCTGTGTAATAGCGCCCATCTGTGTAATAGCGCCCATCTGTGTAATAGCGTCCATCTGTGTAATAGCGTACATTTGTGTAATAGCATCCATATCTGTGTAATAGCGCCCATCTGTGTAATAGTTCCCATCTGTGTAATTGCACCCATTTGTGTAATAGTTCCCATCTGTGTAATTGGGCCCGTCTGTGTAATATCGTCCATCTGTGTAATATCGTCCATCTGTGTAATAGCACACATCCGTGTAAAAGCGTCTATCGGTATAATAGATTCCACCTATATAACAGCTTTCATCCATGTAGTACTGTCCAGCTGTAGCAATAGCACCCAGCTGTGTTAGTTATGACCTTCAGATGCTATAGCACCCAGCTGTTTTATGACGTTCAGATGCTATAGCACCCAGCTATGTTATGACTTTCAGATGCTATAGCACCCAGCTGTGTTATAATGACGTTCAGATGCACCTGGAGAATGGAACGCCTTTCTAACAGCTTCAAACGCTAAAGGATCCGTTTATTTTCCTATAGATCACACATCTTTCCCATCTCCTTCTTACATCCTGCTTTAAGTTGAATCCTAAAATATTGATAGTAAGATATAATGTTGCAACTTGGATTCGGCATTTTAAATCTACTTCTTGCCTTTAGTTTTTATAACACCCACCTGTTGCCTGTTACTTTGTACATTTTGTTTTTTGGAAAAATAGCTCTAAACTCTAAACCAGTGGTTCTCAACTATTACATTGTAAGGGTTGACGGATCGTTTTTATCTGATTGGTGTTAACGTGTTAGTGAAAGAGATGTTGGTTACTAGTCCTGTAAAGACATAATAATCTTCATCTTGTTTCATACTTATACTTTCTGTTTTAATGTTATGAACAAGGAATCAAAGTGTGGGGTTTAAATAAACAACAACATCTTAGACGATTATATTTTTTAAGAAAATCCCAAGCAACACGGATTGATGGGACGCGTTACTTCGGTTGGCAGGTAACCCAACTATTAAAATAGGAACTCTGAATTCAAACCCGTGGTATGGGCTCCCCTGGGTGGTATGACAGTAATACAAGGCCGACAATCACAGTTGCCATGATGTATCACCCACAAATGGTTCTACCTGTTGAATTGCGGGGAAATCATTGGCAGCCTTTAAAAACAAGCTTATCCCTACTTGAAGGAAATATGTAGCAACGTGTTTTAGTCTTATACTGGAGGATCACGATGATTACTGTGAGATGAACATACGATGGCCACGGTGTTATGGCCACTTGATGTCATGATGTAATGGCTCCTTGATGGTCATGATGTGATGGCCACTTGATGGTCAAGATGTGATGGCCACTAGATGGACATGATGTGATGGCCACTTGATGGTCATGATGAGATGGCCATTTGATGGCCATGATGTGATGGCCACTTGATTGTAATGATGTGATGGTCACTTGATGGTCAAGATGTGATGGCCACTAGATGGTCATGATGGAATGGCCACAGGGTGGTCATGATGTAATAACCATGTCCACGGTTTGATGGTCACACTAAGTTCAAGGTTTTTTGGCAATATGATTGTTGTGATGTTATTGCCACTAATTGTCACGTTTTTTTTTTTTTAGCAAACTGATGGTTGTGATATAATAACCACACGTGGTCACGGTTTGATGGTCACACGATGTTCAAGCTGTAGTGGCCGAAAAGAAAGGGGTGTATAATAGCTTGTGCATCATTTCATAATACATCGATGCCAACGCAATATCGGAAACGTTGTCACAGTAACACAAAGCTGTATAAACAATTGGTTAACAACAGCTGGCTTTCAAAGCACCTTCCTTTGTCCCAACTAACATGATTTGATTACTTGCCGCCACCGTCCGTCCCCTTGTTGGGTGTTGTTGATGTTTTATTCAGATGGCCTGCTTGACGTCATTTCTCCACGGATCCAGGCTGTCGAATGTCACACACCGGGCAAAGGTCAGATGTCACACTCTGGGAAAAGGTCAGATGTCACACTCTGGGAAAAGGTCAGATGTCACACTCTGGGAAAAGGTCAGATGTCACACTTCGGGAAAAGGTCAGATGTCACACTCTGGGAAAAGGTCAGATGTCACACTCTGGGAAAAGGTCAGATGTCACACTCTGGGAAAAGGTCAGATGTCACACTCTTGGAAAAGGTCAGATGTCACACTCTGGGAAAAGGTCAGATGTCACACTCCAGGCAAAGTACAGATGTCACACTCCGAGCAAAGTGCAGATGTCACACTTCGGGAAAAGGTCAGATTTCACACTTCGGGAAAAGGTCAGATGTCACACTCTGGGAAAAGGTCAGATGTCACACTCCAGGCAAAGTACAGATGTCACACTCCGAACAAAGTGCAGATGTCACACTCCGAGCAAAGTACAGATGTCACACTCCGAGCAAAGTTCAGATGTCACACTCCGAGCAAAGTTCAGATGTCACACTCCGAGCAAAGATCAGATGTCACACTCCGAGCAAAGTTCAGATGTCACACTCCGAGCAAAGTAAAGATGTCACACTCCGAGCAAAGTACAGATGTCACACTCCGAGCAAAGTTCAGATGTCACACTCCGAGCAAAGTTCAGATGTCAAACTCCGAGCAAAGTTCAGATGTCACACTCCGAGCAAAGTACAGATGTCACACTCCGAGCAAAGTACAGATGTCACACTCCGAGCAAAGTTCAGATGTCACACTCCGTGCAAAGTTCAGATGTCCGCTCCGAGCAAAGTAAAGATGTCACACTCCGAGCAAAGTACAGATGTCACACTCCGAGCAAAGTTCAGATGTCACACTCCGAGCAAAGTTCAGATGTCACACTCCGAGCAAAGTAAAGATGTCACACTCCGAGCAAAGTAAAGATGTCACACTCCGAGCAAAGTAAAGATGTCAAACTCCGAGCAAAGTTCAGATGTCACACTCCGAGCAAAGTAAAGATGTCACACTCCAAGCAAAGTTCAGATGTCACACTCCGAGCAAAGTTCAAATGTCACACTCCGAGCAAAGTTCAGATGTCACACTTCGGGAAAAGTTCTGGTCCACGTCATCAAGGGGGGTAAACTTCAACACCAAAAAAATATTTTTTTTAAATTTCTTAGATTTAGCTCCACTGGTCATCAGCACCGGAGCCATGAACGAGGGAGTCAAAGCTCCGGAGGTTTAGGATTAATACATACGAGACTTCCTGGTAACGGAAATTAAAACGGCACGTGATAGTTTTACGAGCTTTGACGTCATTGTGTTTCTCAAGGGCTGGTTACATTTTTAGATTTCAGTTCACACATTTCCTTCTTTGAATTAATTGCCCGTAAGCTCAAATATTTGCTATGTACTTTTACGTGGCCAACGGAACTACAAAGAGTTATGAGCGTGCCGTATGTGCGAGTTCTTGTTTAGTTGTTATATGAAAAGTTTTACAAGCCATTAAATGCTGACCGTTTGAGGAACAAAGAATGCGTGTGAAAGACTAAGATAAATACCAAAGACCAAGGACACGTAGCGACACGACACGGTTACAAAAATGATGACCCCTTTGACAATTGATGACCCCCCTCCCCCCCACACACACACACGCGCACACACAACTCATAGGAGCATAAATAGAAGATTATCACTGATGCTAACAGAGATGACCTTTTTAGATGGGAGAACAAAGTGGGCTTGACACTTCAAGCCACACTTATACCGGGTAACATTAATGGACTCAAAAAAACAAGCCCATTATTGAGTTGAACATAGTTGTGAACAGATGTTACTCTTTATGAAATTATAAAATAACTGTTCTGTAGCCATTGTTAAAAAAACAAGGATTATTCCGGCGACTCGGATGGTGTTGTAAGTTCCATGGCGCCTATACTCTTAAGGTCTGTCTCTACACTTTAAATCATATTTAAACATTTAGAGAAATCTACTACAAACTGTGCTTGACATGGACATGAACCGGCTTTTTACATTTAGTTGGTCTCCGATATTTACTTTAAACGTGGACATCTGTTCAACCGACCTTTCTATTTAAAAACATTCTACTCAAAGTATTAATGAATTTTGACATTTCTCTTAATCACATACGTAGCTTTATAAGCTCTCAAAATATTAATAATGTTTTCTTTATTACCTTTTCTCTGTTTATCTTTAATAAACTGTTTGCTGAGGTAAGAAACTTGTTTTATGTGTAAACCTGATCATTTTATTTTTATTAAAAAACGTAAAACATTTACTCATTTACTTTTCTCAAAAGTAAAATCGTTAAAATATCATATTCAATACTTACAAGTATAGCTATAAACAAAAAGGCATAAAGTTGGTTGTTTGAGAGTAGAGTTGATGGTTGATCCTGAGATTACAAGAATGACGTAAAGCGCCGACATGGATGGAATATTCATGAGGTTGCGATCAATATATGAAGTTTGCCAGGCTAAATGACATCGTTATATGAATTATGCCAGGCTAAATGACATCATTATATGAATTATGCCAGACTAAATGACATCGTTATATGAATTATGCCAGGCTAAATGACATCATTATATGAATTATGCCAGGCTAAATGACATCATTATATGAATTATGCCAGGCTAAATGACACCATTATATAAAGTATGCCAGGCTAAATGGCATTGTTATATGAAGTATGCCAGGCTAAATGACATCATTATATGAATTATGCCAGGCTAAATGACACCGCTATATGAATTATGCCAGGCTAAATGACATCGTTATATGAATTATGCCAGCCTAAATGACACCATTATATAAAGTATGCCAGGCTAAATGGCATTGTTATATGAAGTATGCCAGGCTAAATCACACCGTTATATGTGTTGGTACAATCAAGTTTTGTATAATTTTGTTTTGTACCATAGTGTCTAGTACAATCATTTTTTTATACAATCGTGTTTTGTACAATTTATAAGGTACAATCTTGTGTTGTTATAATCGTGTGTTAGTACAATCATTTGTTGGGGGTACATTCATGTGTTGTGCAATCTGTGTTTGTAAAATCTTGAACAATCTTGTTCTGTTACAGTACTTTGTTGGTACAATCTTGTATTGTTACAATCACGTTTTGTACAATCATGTATCGGTAGAGTAATGTTTTGTACAATCATGTATCGGTACAATAATGTTTTGTACAATCATGTATCGGTACAATAACGTTTTGTACAATCATGTATCGGTAGAGTAATGTTTTGTACAATCATGTATCGGTACAATAATGTTTTGTACAATCATGTATCGTACAATCATGTTTTGTACAATCATGTATCGGTACAATCATGTTTGTACAATCATGTGTTGGTATAATCATGTTTGTACAATCATGTGTTGGTACACTCATGTTTGTACAATCATGTGTTGGTACACTCATGTTTTGTACAATCATGTATCTGTACAATCATGTTTTGTACAATCATGTGTTGTTACAATCATGTTTTGTACAATCATGTGTTGTACAATCATGTTTTGTACAATCATGTGTTGTACAATCATGTGGTGTACAATTGAAGTTTTTGTAGAAGGCAGTAGAGGGTAGGGAATTATTTTTCAATATTTTTTAGATTCAGATTGCGATGACTAGTTGTTTGTAAACAGAAGTTTACAACTAAAATTTATGTCCAAATAGTACTTTAAACAGTTCAAATATAGCAGACATTCTGACAGGGACTCAATTGATTTTTATTATTGATTGTGACACAAAATCCTGGCCTTTTTTTCACCGATTCTGACGCCCGGCATAAGATCCTAAACTCTGTAGATAGAGAATGTTTATATCTAATCTAAGACTCTAGACACTGTAGATAGAGAATGTTTATATCTAATCTAAGACTCTAGACACTGTAGATAGAGAATGTTTATATCTAATCTAAGACTCTAGACACTGTAGATAGAGAATGTTTATATTTAATCTAAGACTCTAGACACTGTAGATAGAGAATGTTTCTATCTAATCTAAGACTAAGACTCTAGACACTGTAGATAGAGAATGTTTATATCTAATCTAAGACTCTAGACACTGGAGATAGAGAATGTTTATATCTAATCTAAGACTCTAGACTCTGTAGATAGAGAATGTTTATATCTAATCTAAGACGCTAGACACTGTAGATAGAGAATGTTTATATCTAATCTAAGACTCTAGACACTGTAGATAGAGAATGTTTATATCTAATCTAAGACTAAGACTCTAGACACTGTAGATAGAGAATGTTTATATCTAATCTAAGACTAAGACTCTAGACTCTGTAGATAGAGAATGTTTATATCTAATCTAAAACTCTAGACACTGTAGATAGAGAATGTTTATATCTAATCTAAGACTAAGACTCTAGACACTGTAGATAGAGAATGTTTATATCTAATCTAAGACTCTAGACACTGTAGATAGAGAATGTTTATATCTAATCTAAGACTTTAGACTCTGTAGATAGAAGATGTTTATATCTAATCAGATATTGACTTCACTGTCCAATTGATGTAGGAGTGCATTGGTGAGGTCAAGTCTTGGATGACTTTAAGCAAGCTCAAACTGAATGATAATAAGACAGAAGCACTGCTATTCTGTAACAATAAATCCCGCAGTACTTTGACTCTTCCGAATTCTATTCAGGTGGCTAGTTCTGATATACTGTTCACAACAACGACTAGGAATCTTGGCTACATTATTTCTGATAACATGTCCACCAACAACATCATCAATCACATCTGTCGCTCTGCCTACACTACCATTTGTCAGATCAGTTCAATCCGTCATTACTTAACAGATAGCTCAACAAAAACTATAGTCTGGGCTCTTGTTCTAGCTCGTATTGATTACTGCAATTTTCTTCTGTCAGGTGCGCCAAAACAATGCTTTGAAAAACTACAGAGAGTTTAAAATTCAGCTGCCAGATTAGTTCTAAAGGCAAAAAAACATGACCATGTTACTCCGCTACTTTACTCAATTCATTGGCTACCCAAACAAGCTCGAATTGATTACAAACTGGCCATTCTGTGTCACAACTTCTTTTCTGACTCATGCCCTTCCTATCTTACATAACTTTTGTCGGTCTACTCACCAAGTCGTCAGCTACGCTTTTCTGCAGACACACGCATTCTTTGTGTTCCTAAGACACGAACTAAAACATTTGGCGAAAGGTCATTTTCTTTTTGTGCCGCCAAACAATGGAATTCTCTTCCAATACACATCCGTAGTATTTCAATTACTAAGTCCTTCAAGAATGCACTTAAGACACATCTTTTCCAAATTTATTTTCAAAATTAATGAAAAAACATTTCTTTTTATGATTAACGTAGCTGATGTATAACGTATTGCCATTTATGTAGTTAGTATGATATGAATGGTTATTTAATTAATATGTGTTGTTTTCTCCATGTAAAGTGCTGTGAGCCCGGCTCCCTGCTGGGATACAGCGCTATATAAATTAGTATTATTTTTATTATTATAATCTAAGACCCTAGACTCTGTAGATAGAGAATGTTTATATCTAATCAAAGACTCTAGACACTGTAGATAGAGAATGTTTATATCTAATCTAAGACTCTAGACACTGTAGATAGAGAATGTTTATATCTAATCTAAGACTCTAGACTCTGTAGATAGAAGATGTTTGTATCTAATCTAAGACTCTAGACACTGTAGATAGAGAATGTTTATATCTAAGACTAAGACTCTAGACTCTGTAGATAGAGAATGTTTATATCTAATCTAAGACTCTAGACTCTGTAGATAGAGAATGTGTCTATATAATCTTCACTTCTGCATTGTCTCGTTGTTCTGTATCATGCTAGAAGCGCTGTCAGTTTCCCGTTTTTAAGGAAACAAAGAATTGTTGTCAAATTGCCTTTTCTCCTGCACCGGATCCCCTCAGCTGACCATTCTTTGTGGCTATTCGATAGAATTTCGATAGAATGATCGTAAAGTTGTTTTATGAAAAGCAAATGTGCTCTGAAACATTTCCCCTCTACTCCTTTCTCTGTTACTTTTCTCTCTATCACTGTCACTCTTTCTCCATAGCTATGCGTCTCTCACTCTCTCTCTCTCACACACATACATGCTCTAGCTCTCCCTGATTCTCTCTCTTTCTCTCTCTCTCTCTCTCTCTCTCTCTTTCTTTCTCTCTCAATCTCTTTCTCTCTGTCTCTCTATCTATCTCTCTTTCCCCCTACCCTCAGATCTTCTGGATGTTTACTCTTTTTCCCTAACATTTTAACCTAGTCGATTTCTTGACTTTTATTCCCGATGTTGGTTCATTGAGGGATTGGTTCATTGAGGGATTGGTTCAATGAGGGATTGGTTCATTGAGGGATTGGTTCAATGACGGATTGGTTCATTGAGGGATTGGTTCAATGAGGGATTGGTTCATTGAGGGATTGGTTCATTGAGTGATTGGTTCATTGGGGGATTGGTTCAATGAGGGATTGGTTCAATGAGGGATTGGTTCATTGAGGGCTTGGTTCATTGAGGGATTGGTTCATTGAGGGATTGGTTCAATGAGGGATTGGCTCATTGAGGGATTGGTTCAATGAGGGATTGGTTCAATGAGGGATTGGTTCAATGAGGGATTGGTTCAATGAGGGATTGGTTCATTGGGGATTGTTTCATTGAGGGATTAGTTCAATGAGGAATTGGTTCATTGAGGGATTGGTTCATTGAGGGATTGGTTCATTGAGGATTGGTTCAATTAGGGATTGGTTCAATGAGGGATTGGTTCAATGTGGGATTGGTTCATTGAGGGATTGGTTTAATGAGGGATTGGTTCATTGAGGGATTGGTTTAATGAGGGATTTGTTCAATGGGGGATTGGTTCATTGAGGGTTTGGTTCATTGAGGGATTGGTTCATTGAGGGAATGGTTCAATGAGGGATTGGTTCATTGAGGGATTGGTTCAATGAGGGATTGGTTCATTGGGGATTGGTTCATTGAGGTATTGGTTCAATGAGGGATTGGTTCATTGAGGGATTGGTTCATTGAGTGATTGGTTCATTGGGGGATTGGTTCAATGAGGGATTGGTTCAATGAGGGATTGGTTCATTGAGGGTTTGGTTCATTGAGGGATTGGTTCATTGAGGGATTGGTTCAATGAGGGATTGGCTCATTGAGGGATTTGTTCAATGAGGGATTGGTTCATTGAGGGATTGGTTCAATGAGGGATTGGTTCATTGGGGATTGTTTCATTGAGGGATTAGTTCAATAAGGAATTGGTTCATTGAGGGATTGGTTCAATGAGGGATTGGTTCAATGAGGGATTGGTTCATTGAGGGATTGGTTCAATGAGGGATTGGTTCATTGAGGGTTTGGTTCATTGACGGATTGGGTCAAATGGGATTGGTTCATTTAGGGATTGGTTCATTGAGGGTTTGGTTCATTGAGGGATTGGTTCAATGAGGGATTGGTTCATTGAGGGATTGGTTCAATGAGGGATTGGTTCATTGAGGGTTTGGTTCAATGAGAGATTGGTTCATTGAGGGATTGGTTCAATGAGGGATTGGTTCATTGAGGGTTTGGTTCATTGAGGGTTTGGTTCATTGAGGGATTGGTTCAATGAGGGATTGGTTCATTGAGGGATTGGTTCAATGAGGGATTGGTTCATTGAGGGATTGGTTCAATGAGGGATTGGTTCAATGAGATATTAATTGCTAGGTAGGCCGTATCAGTTACCCCATATTAAATGCTAGTTAGGCCGTATAAGCTACCCTATATAAAATGTTAGGTATAGGCCGTATCAGTTACCCCATATTAAATGCCAGCCACGTGTTAAAAGTTTCTCCGTTTAATTTTCTTATCTGTTGCTTTTATCATTAAAAATAATCTAATGCTATTTCCTTTATTTAATGTTCCTGGCATTCCAATTTGTTTATTTACTTTCTGTTTTCTTGTTTCAGAAATACGGATATCCGCCTCAAGGGTAAGAAATTTCCTATTTTATTTTACTTTGGGCTGTTATTCTTCTTTCTGTTATGAGAGTTTACCCTATGGTAGATTTCTTGATATTCGCTTGTCTTTTGACGTCATCTCAAAACGTGCTCAAGTAATCTTGACTTATTATAAGATAAGGGTAATGAAAGGCTAAAGACAGTAAAACATAAAACTGATCGACTTGTTGTAATGTAGATATTTACGGAGATTTACTTTGGTTGGCATACGATGCGATCTTCTGTTGAATCAGATTAAAAGTAAAATAGATTGTTAATTAAACATGTTCAAAAAGTCGTGTTTCTTTAACTCGGAGAATTCAAAAAAGGCATTCGTGTTGTTGTTATAATATTGCTTAGATCATTTCCAGCTAGGAGTTGTATGGAGTTGACAGAGGGAGGCCACTCAGTGTGGAACATGTGGGTATTTAATATCTGATATACTTGCCAGCAATTGCTTGACAGCCACCCCCACCCCATGTGTCATTATTAGAAGTTATGCCGTTGAGTTTCAGCATGTGTTTTAAAGAACACAACAATTTTAGTCTTCTTCCACCCCTCCCCTTTTTAAATCATTTAGTTTAGCTACCCCACTGTTTATTATTATGCTCCTTTTTTATTTGTAAAGCCAGCGATTTTTTAAAAAAATCATTTGACAGATAGATTATGTATGTGTGTGTGTGTGCGTGTATGTGTGTGCGTGTGTGTTTTAAACAATGAAAGTCTTAGTGAATAGAATAGATTATGCCAACTGAGTCTCGTTTGGCGCCAATTTGAGTGCGTCTTGGACCAGCAGGATCTTCTGAATCTCCTGAATTCATTAAGAGTTATCTCCTCCACGACAGAACTACTCAACAGTCGCTAAGGTTTTCTGTCATGTACTCAGTACCCCTGTGCACTGGATGCGGTACTCTCTAACGCCCAGATTGGTCTAAAAGCTTTTAGAAGCCGACGTCTATAATCTCTATCCCGGAACAAAGTGAATCGAGGACTCAACGAACCGGCTCTGATAGGGGGAGACCACTGCCACTGTGTGGGGAAAAGCCATGTTACGCCAATCTGAGCTTTCTCCCTTGGCGGGTTTTGTGAGTAGTTTGCCCCTGTGGACGCCATGTTTTTTTTTCTCTCTCATTTGTGCGTAACTCTTCTCCTTACCAATGAGCACTCACAATGGTTTCCAAGTTAGTCATCACTCATCAGTCATCAGCCATCAATCATCAGCCATCAGTCATCAGCCATCAGTCATCAGCCACCAGTCATCAGCCATCAATCATCAAACATCAGTAATCAGCCATCAGTCATCAGTCATTAATTATCAGTATTCAGCCATCAGTCATTAGCCATCAGTCATCAGCCATCAGTCATTAACCATCAGTCATCAGCCATCAGTCATCAGCCATCAATCATCAGCCGTCAGTCATTATCCATCAGTCATCAGCTGTGTCTAACAACGCGTTCTTGTAAAATATTCAATAAGGAAAAACAATGCGAATTTTAATTTTACAAATTATTTTAAAAGAATCAGATTTATAGAAGTTATGTAACATGTCTCGCTCAACAACCGTAGCATTATATGACATGTCTTGCTCAGCCACCGTTACAGATTGATTTCAATGTCAATGGTCCTCAAAATATATATATTCCTGATCTGACTGTCACGATTGGTCCATGACGTGGCTGGCATAGAGCCTGATGACGGAGGGTTAGGCACGAACAAGTTGAAGAGCTGCTGTAATATCGTACGAAATCTTAGTAACTCCGTCATGCCATTCTCAGATAGTGTTAGCTGTGAGGTTGGTCTGTAACTAGCTGTCTATCAGTATCGTCGCCTTATTTTGACATCAGTACTGATGTCTGTAAATGAAAGTGATCAAATTTAATTGAAAGAAAAAGACTAAACGTAAATTGTGAATAACTTCGGATTTGTTTTCTTGTTAACCAAAATATTTTGTTGCAGAATTGAAATAAAATACGATCTAATACCTTTTTCTGGTTGCTGATAATTTTTTTCAATGTAATTAATGTAGTAATACTGATCCCATTAAGAGAGACCCAATTAATAATGATCCCATTAATAAAGATCCAATTAATAATGATCCCAATAACAGAGATCCAATTAATAATGATCCCATGAAAAATGATCCCATTCATAGCTATCCACGTTCGCAACTGTTGTGCTTTCCTCTGAGAGAAAAGTAAAATTTGGATTGACAATACCACACGTCTTAACCTTATTATGAGACAGTTTAACACCTTTGTGACGTCTTAATCTTATTATGAGACAGCTGGACACTATTGTTACGTCTTTATCTAAAATATGAGACATCTAAACACCTTTGTTACGCTTTTATCCAAATATGAGAAAGCTAAACACCTTTGTTACGTTTTCGCTACTTGAGTCCGACAAGAAGGGCGAGCAGCCAGACGACCCGGAAATGAATGTCCTTGGTTATCGACCCTTCTTTTGCTGCACGTATGAATCTAAATATAGCTCGTGACGTCACTTCGCCAAGATGAATTCCTCGATTGCTTTCATAAAATTTAAACATAACACTCTTTAGCCTTTCCTCTTGTTCATTTCACACATTTGGCCAAAGTAGTTTTGTCCCCCCCCCCCACGCCCACCCACACAAATAGTGTTCAATTATCTGCCACGATAGTAAAAGCGATATACCCTACATAGTTACACCCCCCTTTCTGATAACTAGAAGCATAAATATAATCATAATATAGAAGAGAAACGAGTTGGCTGTTTTCCATAAAGCATGGATTTGGTGAATAACCTGACAACAAAGGTGTTTTATCATTAGGGGTGTACATGATTCAAGTTTTTTTTTAAACTCCAGCCTGATTTGGCCGGATTTATGAAGTGCAATCCGGCTGGAGACAGAGATGGAACCGGATTTTAAAATGGCCGGATGCCGGATTTACCATGCCTGAGCCGAAATCCGTTACACCCCTAATTACAATCTGTTTCAAGTCTCGCTTCTGTGTGATTTTGTGTTCGTGATTGCATTGTGTCTTGGTTCTTCATGAAATCGAAACTATGATCAACTTGACCGATGTGAACTAAAGACTGCCCCCC
>MUZC01001843.1:671991-705109 GCA_002072015.1 Radix auricularia | reverse complement strand
CCCCCCCCCCCCCCCCCCCCCGACGTTTTCCTTAAACTCACAAAAAGAAAAAAAAACACACACACACAACAACAAAAAATGTGTTAAAACATTAAGAGCAGTAACCCTTAGCAATGGTCAGTTGGACTGAGTCTGCGTGCAAGTAAATATGGGAATGGCATGTCCCTAGCGTATCTGTTGGAATGTAACAAACAATACAATACCTCTTATATCTGTGTTATCATCCCGTGTGTGTATCTGTTGGAATGTAACAATACAATACCTCTTATATCTGTGTTATCATCCCGTGTGTGTATCTGTTGGAATGTAACAAAACAATACCTCTTATATCTGTGTTATCATCCCGTGTGTGTATCTGTTGGAATATCACATTTATAAAGTATGTTTAGAATAAATTAGGATGTGTTATGAAATATCACTTATATACAGCATCTCTTGATAGCGTTATTTTATCAGACGTTATTTCAACTTTTAAAAATCCATGATTTTCGGATGTCAAGTTTTACGACAAAATGAAACATTTTTGGCTTTGTTTACAATGAGATATGTTGTAACAATATACCAAACTGTTTTTTGTTGTTGCTTTTTTTTTTTTGTTTGTTTGTTTTTTTTTGTTGTTTTTTTGTGAGTGTTTGTGCAAATTTATTACCCCCATCCCACCCCAAACAAATCAACATGGCTCAACCCCATTAACCCAGGGATTTTTGATGACTAAAGTATCGATACTAATATTAAAGGCCCATTATTATCAGTGACCATACAGACAACCCAATCCCCTGTCCTAAGGGAAGTAATTCATCCCAGTCGAGGAGATAGGTCCTCTCTTTGGATACCAAAATTTGACAGCTGTCCGTAACACGTGACCAACAACGGAGTATCAATGACATTACTCTCAGCGTTACTCCTGGAGTAACCAAAGAACTCTGTTACGTGCCTGTCAATCAAAGCAAAATATTTGAAAGCTGGTAAATATTCTGATAGATGACCTAAATGATGTTCGTAACAAAATCGAATCCCTTGTTTCAAATAGTAACGTTATGCACTACGTGTTTGACGTTATGCACTACGTGTTTGAATGGGACATTGATAAATAAATAAGAGTTTCGGGATAAGAGTTTTTCAGTTCTTTACTTTTACTTTTAGCACACACTGAATCCAGTCTTATCATGACGTCACCGCGTCGTCACGTGATTACATGATGAAATCATCAGATTAAGACATCAGCATACATGTCAGCTATACAATCGATCAAAGTGCATTTTTAATTGAATAAATCCATGTGTTATTTTAGTGGTGACTTACTAAGTCCACGTTTTAAATTTTAAACTTCACGTGAATTTCAAATAAAATGAGAGAGAAAACAAAGAGATTTTCAATTACTTCAAGCTTACATTCAACCACTTCGCGTTAAGCCACTAGGAGACCTCTCTCTAGGTGATTTCAGATTGAGTTACATAACATTTCCTCCTCTTTGACAGAGCGTCACTTCAGCTGGTACTGATCATACTAACCATGAACAGACCGCTCCAGTGGGTATAAAGACTGACGTCCTCACCAAGAGTGCTTGTGGGAAGAAGGCAAACAAAAATGTGGATTTTCTTCAAGTTGCCCGTAAACCAAGAAAAGCTCTTGGCTCTGTTTTATCGCGACATCGTCTGCCCGATATAGTGAGGAGATAACTGTCTGGGGCCGATAGATGGTGACGCGAGCGGTCAAGTGTACTGCCCATGACTGGCCTCGGGGGCAGTTTTAAAACGTATTATCTGAAGTTGGGGAGGAGCGAATGGCGTTGTGAGCCCCATTAAATTAACGGGATATCCACTAACTCCATTGTATTAACGTAATATCTATCACTCATTCACCCCAATGGATTAACGCAATGCCCACTCACTCCATTGGATTAATTCACGCCGTATCCATTCACTGTATTGGTTAACGTAATTTCACGGCGATGTTTCATCTATAATTTGCCGGTTGAAATGCCGCAATAAGCATTGTGTGTATTTTGGTTTGTGCAAACCAGTTCTGGGTCCTGTGTTTATATCTTTTGGTAGAGTGCAATGTTCGTCACTGATTGTTGGAGTTCTGGATCCTACAATGTTTGAACTAATACAAGGAACCGTCTACTAAATATTTATTCTCATTGTTGTAAACTAGAAGGAAAAAAATATCCAACAATAAACAGGAAATTATTCATTTGACACTATTCATCAATTGTTATGTAACGTTTCTTGAAACTCTCACTAGCTGCTAGATTGCTTTGTTTAACTTAGAAGGGTGGCGGTCCTGTAAAAGGGTAAGAACCTCTGTATTAGAGTGTGCTCGTTAATGACTTCTTCACATCCACCCCCCCCCCCACACACACACACTCACTCACAATTCACCTTTTAAATTATATTCTCCAGAAGTCAGGTGAGCTGTTGTCTTAAATCATAGTTAAACTTTCAATGAAGTAGACATGTTCAAACTTTTGAAGCAGATCGGCATAGAAGATTGTGGAAAAAGTGTAATTATCAACATAGGTATGTTTCGAAATTCACCAACAAATTGTTAAGTCTTATTTAGCGTCTAGGTAAACTTTAGGAAACGCTTGTCAATTGAACGTTAGATTGGTTGCTAGGGAATCCTTACTTGGGTTGTTGTACCCGGTGTGGTCGTGTTTGGCGCCATTTCTTTGTTGTTTTTTACAATGCCAGTGACATAAGGGACGGCAAATGTATACACCGAAGTAACATTTAAAGGTCAAGTGATTTAATTTTTAAAATTTCTATGAAATAATCAGTTCGATATTAACAGTTGGATTTCATTATAACAGTTTGGAAACTTTTTATTTTATTTTATTTTATTTATTTATTTTTTTATTTTTTTTTATATATTTTTTTTTGGGGGGTAGGGGATGCGTGAAACAACTGTATACTAAATATTTTTTAAAGTTCTTTGAAGTATCCACGCATGTATGTTAAAAGAAATACATAATTGTTAAATATGTTTATGTACAGTAATATATTTAAGCCATAGATCTACATTTGCGTCCCAATTTTGTTTTCACGTCATAAAACTGCAGACATTTCTCTCATGCGATCGCTGTACTTTGACTGGCATTCTCCCCACTTGTTGGTACTCAGGTCGATGTACTTTGACTGGCATTGTCCCCACTTGTTGGTACTCACGTCGATGTACTTTGACTGGCATTGTCCCCCCTTATTGGTACACAGGTCGATGTACTTTGACTGGCATTGTCCCCACTTATTGGTACTCAGGTCGATGTACTTTGACTGGCATTGTCCCCACTTATTGGTACTCAGGTCGATGTACTTTGACAGGCATTGTCCCCACTTGTTGGTACTCAGATTCATGTACTTTGACTGGCATTGTCCCCACTTGTTGGTACACAGGTCGATGTACTTTGACTGGCATTGTCCCCACTTATTGGTACACAGGTCGATGTACTTTGACTGGCATTGTCCCCACCAGTTGGTACTCAGATTCATGTACTTTTACTGGCATTGTCCCCACTTGTTGGTACTCAGGTCGATGTACTTTGACTGGCATTGTCCCCACTTATTGGTACTCAGGTCGATGTACTTTGACAGGCATTGTCCCCACTTGTTGGTACTCAGATTCATGTACTTTGATTGGCATTGTCCCCACTTGTTGGTACTCAGGTCGATGTACTTTGACTGGCATTGTCCCCACTAGTTGGTACTCAGGTCGACGTACTTTGACTGGCATTGTCCCCACTTGTTGGTACTCAGATTCATGTATTTTGACTGGCATTGTCCCCACTTGTTGGTACTCAGATTCATGTACTTTGACTGGCATTGTCCCCACTTGTTGGTACTCAGGTCGATGTACTTTGACTGGCATTGTCCCCACTTGTTGGTACTCAGGTCGATGTACTTTGACTGGTATTGTCCCCACTTGTTGGTACTCAGGTCGATGTATTTTGACTTGCATTGTCCCCCCTTATTGGTACTCAGGTCGATGTATTTTGACTGGCATTGTCCCCACTTGTTGGTACTCAGGTCGATGTACCTTCCAGTCTCATCAATAATGTGTGTACTTTAAGCGTTTTCAAAATGTTTCTGTGCCTTTTACAAATTAAATCTTGTAGAAGACTGAAAATAGCACTTTCATACCGCCATCATTTTCACTGACTTTTGCAATAACCTGAGCAGACGACCTGGTCATTGGACCAGAAAATGTCAAACGATCATCTCAAATTTTATACAGACGTTCATGAACGCCTTTGATCTTACGCCATTCATTATTTAGTCGTATAGTCTCCCCTTGAATCATCTAGATTTCTTTGGTGTTGTGTTAGGTCGACTAGTGTCTCTGGGTGGTGTTGTGCTTGGTCACCTAGTATCTATGGGTGGTGTTGTGCTAGGTCACCTAGTATCTCTGGGTGGTGTTGTGCTAGGTCACCTAGTATCTCTGGTGTTATGTGCTGTAGTGCTAGGTCACCTGGTATCCTTGTAATCATCTCACCACACATAGTAACTCATATATTTACCCACCTCAACACTCTGGAAATATCGTTACCGCTAAACAAGAATGAGATTTTAGTGGCAGAGTTATCAAGATGGGAATAACAGACACAACGATGCAGATAAATTCACGAAAAGACAGAATACAACACAAAATGGAAAAAAAAACAAGGAATATGCTGACGATTAACTGAAGAGACGAACATGCAAAAACTAGATTTTCTCTAAATCTTTAAAGCAGCGCTTCCAAATCAATAGAGCATTAACAAATTACAAGCAAGCCTAATGTCTACAGGCTGAAAATAACACACATTCACACACACACACACACACACAGGAAGCACTACACACATACATTCACATACACACAGGAAGCACTACACACATACATTCACACACACACAGGAAGCACTACACACATACATTCACACACACACAGGAAGCACTACATACATACATTCACATGCACACAGGAAGCACTACATACATACATTCACATGCACACAGGAAGCACTACATACACACATTCACATACACACAGGAAGCACTACATACATACATTCACATGCACACAGGAAGCACTACATACATACATTCACATATACACAGGAAGCAATACTTACATTCACAAACACACAGGAAGCACTACATACACACATTCACATGCACACAGGAAGCACTACATACACACATTCACATACACACAGGAAGCTCTACATCATGTAGACTACATACATACATTCACATACACACAGGAAGCACTACACACATACATTCACATACACACAGGAAGCACTACATGCATACATTCACATGCACACAGGAAGCACTACATACATACATTCACATGCACACAGGAAGCACTACATACACACATTCACATGCACACAGGAAGCACTACATACACACATTCACATACACACAGGAAGCTCTACATCATGTAGACTACATACATACATTCACATACACACAGGAAGCTCTACATCATGTAGACTACATGCATACATTCACATACACACAGGAAGCACTACATACACACATTCACATACACACAGGAAGCACTACATACATACATTCACATACACACAGGAAGCACTACATACATATATTCACATGCACACAGGAAGCACTACATGCATACATTCACATACACACAGGAAGCACTACATACACACATTCACATACACACAGGAAGCTCTACATCATGTAGACTACATGCATACATTCACATGCACACAGGAAGCACTAAACACTCACATTCATATACACACATACATTCACTACACACATACATTCACACTAATCTGCGTACTCACACATCAAGAACAAGAAGGAGTCAAAGAGAGCATGGAACCCACAATCCGTGAACTTAGCCTGTCTCTCGAATGTGGCTAAATTTTTGTTAGCGTGAACTTAGCCTGTCTCTCGAATGTGGCTAAACTTCTGTTAGCGTGGACTTAGCCTTGTGGCGAGAAAGATGTGAATATTGTTTGACAAGTCGTCTAGGGGTGTAATATTAAGTTATCCCATTTCTGCCTACACGCGCATACTTTAGTGATCTCTCACAAACGACAATCAAGAAACTAGATGGTGAAAATGTAACGATAATTTATTATACAATATTTACAATAAGCTGAAACTAGTTCCGGTTTGGCCTAAATTCATCATTAGTCTTAAGCCAATTAATATAATGGTTATAGGGTGTATACTCAAATTTAAGGATGTAGTGCCCCGCTCCGTGAGTTGTTGGTTCTGCACGTTTCCTGTTCAGAGTGTAGCCTCAGGTTGTCGCGCCCTGCTCCGTGAACGGTTGGTTCTGCACGTTTCCTGTCCTGTGGGCTGCTTCACCTATGGTTCCAGGTGACCTCGGTGATCACGGAAGTGTAAATAAACGGCTTCTACACGTGTATGGTGTAGGCATCAACCAGTGCGGTTGGCTTCAGCGTTACGTTAGGAGTAAGGCTGGTACGGATGAGTTGTCCTCCTCTGGTCCTGTCGATCGGTGCAGGGGTGAGTTAGGTTCGGATACAAGTCGCGTGGATAGCGGTGAGTCCAGCTCTTGGTCCAAATATGTCGACACTTCGTTGGGCGGTTGCTGTCCGGAGTTCGTGTTATCTCTCAGTACAGGCGGGTCCTAGAAGCCAGACTAAGATAGAAAGAATACGCATATGGGTAGTTTCTCTACTTGTCTGTCTAATCCACCCTTTCGGCTGCCGAGCCTTCAGAGCAAGGTGCCAAAAGGGGATCAAAATACATTATCATAAAACACATGGTTATTTAATATATTTCATAACATGAAACTGAAATAATATTTCGTTACCATCTTGTAAATGGATGGTGGAACAAATTCAATAATGTTATTGGTTACACCAATATAATTCGATCCATCTACCTGATGGAACGCGTGTTAACACATTTAGTTACGAAAAGAGAAGTACAATGTCGCACGTGGCCGCGCATGGCGTCATGGGGTCAACATGTCTCTACAATTTCAATATGACATTGCACGAAGATTAATATTTAAATAATGGCGGGAAATGTGCTTATAAATACGAGGGAATCAAGTTAGAGCTCAAACTTACATAGATTCTGGCCAACGGAAATAATGCCGGCTCTCTCACGACAAGGATGGCTATGGATGGAATTCAGTGGATTGATTTCACATAGGACACAGCTCTCTGTAATCACTTGGGCGGAAGAGGACGTGTCGTGCCGGAGTGCCAACTTTTATACACGATGTGTAATTCTATGCAGCTCTTCCTGATTGGATGTTGCTTGTCGGCCTCACTATCGGGCAACCTTGACCGGTCATGTGCTCCGCTGCATATTTAATTAGCAACCTTGATCCGTCAAGTGATTCGTCAATAGTGACTTCCCCTTTTGCTTTGTTGTTATTCTCGTGCAAATCACAGTGGGCTCACAAATTTCGTCACAAGCCTGTCTCTCGAATGTGGCTAAACTTCTGTTAGCGTGAACTTAGCCTGTCTCTCGAATGTGGCTAAACTTCTGTTAGCGTGGACTTAGCCTGTCTCTCGAATCTGGCTAAACTTTTGTTAGCGTGGAGTTAGCCCATCTTTTCGAATTTGGCTAAACGTTTAATTTTAATTTTGGTTGAATTTTAGTATGTTTTGTCTAAGAGGATGGTTAAATTGAGCTTTGAATTATTTTTTTTAATGTCTTTACTAAAATTACTTAGAAGTAAAAGAACTTGGTTCATATTGTAATCAGATATTCTCATACCTAAAAGGAAACACCGGAAGTTTAAGTTTAGTTACTATTTCTTTTAAAAGAAATAATTATAGTCAGGTACTATAATTCTGAGTTGTCTCCTCTTTGAAATGCTTTAGAATCAGAAGATGATTTAATAGCAGCCTCTTCCTTAATTCCCCTCTTTTGCGTGACTTCAAATAGTCACTCCATGAGTGCACTCCCCTTGTAATCTGATGAGACGTCCGTAAAAAAATAACAAAACGAGGAATCTCAACGTTTAAAAAATCAGAAAAATCATGTTTGTGATGTCTATTTTCTTCATTCAAATTTTAATTTTTAAATTGTTTTAGTGGCAACCCGCACTCTATAAATAAACTGTAAGAGCTTTCTGTAAAGCTGGAAAGTACAATCTTTAAATCAAGTGATATTCATTTGTGATCAAACTAAACTACAGCTGTGAAATAAGGAGGTGATCCATCGACTATTGAAAAGTTTATGTTGCTGTTCTTGCATTTTATACCAATGCAGTCGGTGCAATCAAGAAAAAAATGCCTATTAGCAACAGAGTGCTGAAGCTCATGTCAGTACCAAAACCCACTAACATAATATCGGAGGAACGGTCGGAAATTTTGGAACTGGCCCAGGTTTTTCCACAAATTGTGTCTCCAGCAGATTTTGATTGTTTTGAGGCCCAGTTTATTGATTACAAAGTTGCGGATTTAAGCAATATTAAGGCCGACTGAGGTTATGGTACTTTCTGGCATTAAATAGGACAAACGACTAGAAATTTCGAAAACAAAGATTACAGATTTCCGGTACTTTCGAAGTTCGCACAAACAATGCTGGAGCGTGCACATGTAACAGCAAAAGAAGAACGCGTTTTTTTCTGCTGTTAGTTTATTGAAAACCAAGCGGAGAAACAAATTGTCTACTCCAATGTTGGAAACTTTACTGACTCTGAGAAATAGACGGGAAAAATTACTCCCGCAATGATCGACAGTGTAAATGTTTCCATGTATTATCATAAGCAGGAGGAATTAAACACTGTCAATGATGATGAATGTCATACAATAAACTAACGTTATAAAATATGAGCATGGTAAAAGAGACGTGCCCATATGGATACTTTACATTTTTAGCTACAATACTTGGATTATGCTTCATATTCCTTCGTTTTAAGGTCAACATTTTATGTTAAATGTGTCCTTAAAAATTTGTTTTTGTCCTTAAATTTTGTTGAGAGTTCTGATATTTGCCAGTAAATATTATTTTATTGAGTCGCAACCCTGCCACCCTCCCACCCTTCAACCCTGCCACCCACCCACCCTTCAGCCCTGCCACCAACTCACCCTTCAACCCTGATTTAACAGGGCAGACGAATGTTACTGTTATCAAATTATGACGTACAAACAAAAAGCTTTACTGCGACATAAACCCTTTCTCAATCAATCACATTGTCTCTTCAAAGACTTGAGGGGGTCAGTAGCCAGGACACTAAAACAAGATATCAGTGTGTCACTGTGGGCAAGAGATGTTCCAAAACAAATCCAGCGCATCCCCTATACTTCTAGCACCCCAAACCAATACACCCTGTATCATTGAAACTCCATAAGCCTCTTGCACCCCAAACACATACACCCTCTAGCACCCTAAAAAAAACCTACACACCCTCTAGCACCCCAAACACATACACACTCTAGCACCCCAAAACCCATACACCCTCTAGCACCCCAAAACACATACACACTCTAGCACCCCAAAAACACATACACCCTCTAGCACCCCAAAAACCCTTACACCCTCTAGCACCCCAAAAACACATACACCCTCTAGCACCCTTAAAACACAAACGCCCTCTAGCACCTCACAGCAGTTTAGAAAGTAAAGTTGTTGTTTTTAAAATATTGCATACAACAAAAAAAACGAATGCTGTCTTGATTTGCGTACGGGTTTTCTTTCGTTGCACAGGACCACCGAACATTGAAGGACACATTAGTTCTGTCCTTGTTTTTATGCGCAAAATATAATCTTTCAAATCAGAGAGAGAGAAAAATAACATAAATAAAAAGCTTTTAAATCAGTCTCGATGTCTGTCATTTTGTTTGTTCGTTATCTTAATCCGATATTTTACTTTATGGAATACGGCCCTCTGGGAAAAGTTTGGACATCTCTGTGCTCTAATAGATTTTTTAAAGATGTATTCTTAAACAGATCTGTTGTTTAATGTAAAGAAATAAGCTGAAAACTGATTACAGTAAAATTTGAATTTCATCTCGAATGGTTAATTTTGATCTGGAAGGGCTAAAAGCTAACATGACTTCTCATAATGTAGCTAAATAATAATAATAATAATAAATTGATAAATTAATATACTGCTGTATCCCAGCAAGGTAACGGTCTCAAAGCGCATTACATAGAGATAAAAACATACATATAAGCATTAAATAACATTCATATCATAATAACCACATAAATGACAGTACGTTATACATAAGCTACGTTCAGCATTAAAAGAAATGTTGTTTAATTAAATTTGCAAATACATTTTGTAAAGATGCGTCTTAAGTGAAGCCTTGAAGGACTTGGTAGTTAGAACACAACACTCTTTTGTATCGTGTTCAAGGACACAACACTCTTGCTGATCCTGTGCCACAAATTCAAAACTCTTGTTAATGATGAAATCAGTTTGGATATCCTCATTTTTAGTTCAAACTCATCTGCTAGTGAAGATGACACATTGTTTCAAGTGAATAAATATCAATTACCAGAAATTGAGATTCAAATGTTAAAATACATTATGAAATAAAGTACTTTTAAAATTTTTTAAACAACTCTTCAAACGATTCATAAATTATTCAATCATAGACATACATCAGAATTTTACAATTTTGTAAAAATGTTATAAAATGTAAAAGAAGGATAGGGGTGGGGGACACTTTAAATTAATCGAAAATTTGCGAGCTAAACAACGCCGTTTAATTCATTTTTTGAATTTTTATTTTTCTTCAACATCTTTCAGGACTTAAAAATTCAGCCTGTTATCAAGGTCGGTTTTTATTTTTGAGGTGGTTTAGAATCCACATTTACGTCGATGAAGAGCGTAGGAAACTTCTTTTATGTCTGTCAAGATGATTCTTGGGGCTAAAAATAGATTCCGATATTCCAAAGAAGCCGATATTCGGATGCAGACAGCCGAGCGTTGCTCACCAAACGTCCTCCAGGGGCGTCCGGCTTGAGATAATATTGGTTCTACCCGCGAAGGGGACGAAGTGAAATAAAAATTCTCCCTTCTACAGACCTATCACTAGAGTCCTGGATATAAAACCAAAAAACACCGAGTGTCACGTGCCCTATGGACCTGAGAGTTATGGTGTTTGTGCCTGCAGCTAAACTTTACAACCTAGAAATATTTCTATGGAATGAGATCAACGCCCCTACATTCAAATGAATGAAAGTTTGTTGTTGTTTTTTCTCCTTTATTTTCTCATTTTCCAACCCCAACTTTTTTCTCCCAGCTACTAAAGAGAACCGCTCGTTATGAAAACCTTAGTTTTGACATTGAAGTGTAATAGCGTTTATTTTATAAGGTGCAATTTTAAACATCCAAAAGAACACTGCATTACAAAAACTATATTATACTATACATCAATCACAAATCATGGCCCAGGGCCCATAGAAAAAACTAGAGGAGAAATCTGATAATACTGAGGCTTGTTAGGTCGCTATATGAAATTCTCATGCCTCAGAGAGCCCAATATGACTTATGACATACACTTTAACATACTAGATGGCATATCCCGCGTACCTGGGTGCACCATATGACATATGATTTACTCATTGAAATATATAAGCTGGCACATCTTCTACCCATGAGAGAGCTACATGACATAAAACATATTCTTTTAGATACCAAATGTCTAATCCCTATTTCCGAGAGCCGAGAGTGCATGATAACATACAACATATCCTGACAGTACTATATGACATATCCCATACCCCTTCCAGCACTAGAATATTTTCCCGATTATATTAATAATCAGATAAAACAAAGCTACATCTCCAAACATGTCTCGATTAGGTCACCATCTACAGAGTTCACGAGCGAGCCTTCTAATTCCATTAAGTTTTGTTTTTTTGCGACCTGACAGAGGAACCCAATATCTCAATAAGCTGAATATCTCGCCCTGTGCCCCGAGTCCTGAGTGCGGATGAACTAACTTAAAGTCCGTACGTCCCTGACTCACACTGGGTTAAACTATTTTGTTGTATTACCCTCAGGATGTTTCTATTACCCTCAGGATGTTTCTATTACCCTCAGGATGTTTCTATTACCCTCAGGATGTTTCTATTACCCTCAGGATGTTTCTATTATCCTGTGAATATTTCGGTCCCCAACATTTTATAACCAACTGATGTCGTCTGCCGTGAGGAGGCCAACGATGAGATCGTCTTACACAACATCTTTAGATCACTCGCCTGGAGCATCACACGTCATTGGTGTGTCTCACCAGAACACAATCTCCTTACGTCCACACACTCGGCTAACACGGTATTACAGAAGTTACACAGCGGCTATGACACAATACTGACTGGCGTCAGACATAGAGAAAATAAAACATCTTATAAGCCGCAGCCTCTATCGTTCCTGCTAACAACGTGTTACTGTCTTGGTTTACACTTTTACCTTCACTGAATGTATATATCAATATTTATAGTGCACTCATGTTCATCTGCCTGTAACACTGTGAAATAAAGTTAGATATAATTTTGTATATTCAACACACACGAATTCTCTTTCTTCCCGTCCGAAATTCGGGCATGGAATGGGTTGCCTAAAGAAACCAGGAAAACAGAAACATTTTCAACATTTAAAACTCTAATAAGAATGCAGGACTAGACACAAACCATAGATAAGAGTAGGGTATAGAAGGAGCGTTTGTAACATATAAGATAAGATAGTGTATGTCTTTTCTAGCTAGTTACTAGTTTCCCTTATCATGTATCACGGGCTACTCTTAAACAATAGACATAAAGCTCATAAACAAAATGAGGGGTGAGACTGTATATTCGTTTTATTTGTGTATTGTATGTCCGTTGACAAAGGCTCTTTGCCGAAACGTTCGCTATTTTGCTACGTCCTGTCAGGCTAACCCTTACTTTGTTTACGTCTTTTCGACATAAAGCTCATAATTTATGTTGTATTTTGAAATAAGCAAACAGCAGTGGGTAAAAGGTCCATACTAACATACTTGTATGTATGTAATACCTTTAATCTATGGCGGATTAAGGGGGGGGGGCTGAACGGGCTGAAGCCAGGACGGTTTAGGGGCCCCCAAACTTTTTATATTTTATAATAAAAGTTTACAAATTTTTGCACGAACCCTTGAAAATATAATAAATTAATAAATATTATCTATACAACTGATCGCGTTCAGGCATGCTATTATTGATAGTACTTAATAATCGAAAAACTTTAATTGCCTCACTTCGCATAATATAAAATATAGTTTATATTTTTAAAATTTCTCATTCGGGCTCTATTCCTAGCAGGGGAAAATAAAGTGTTTCTTTTCACATTCAATTGTAACATACCGCAAACACTTCAAACAGTTATTACTTCGTGTTCGTTAATTTTTTTTTTCATTATTAATATTTAGTTACAATCTTATATTAGCTGTTAACAATCATTTTATTTTAAGGATGCTGGCTGGATAGGGCCCCCGTTTGATTGCAGCCCGGGGCCCGTGCAGTCTTAATCCGCCCCTGCCTTTAATATTCCTCGAAAATGTGCGTGCGATATTTTGTTTATTATCTCTTTCAAAAAATTGGACCCAATAATATAAATAATATAAAAGCCCAGGTCACTCACTCACTGGATGTGGAACGCTGAAGAACGATGTAAAACAGTCTACAGCAGTTAGTTGAAAAATCGTGTGGTGATTAGCGCTGTAAAAATATTTAAAATGACGTCACTGTTTGGTGCGCATCGGTGCGCAAAATATAACGCCTATTAGTAAATACTTTGCGTACATTTCAGAAAGTTTAATATTTCGTATTTATTAAAAAAGGACAAGTTAGTTGGGCTTTTGGAAAAGGTTGGCGCCGTAGGCGCCCTAAAAGAAGTGGGCGCCGCAGGCGCCACGGCGCCCCGGCACAATCTAGTTAATTTATAAAAATATAGACACAAAACCTAGAGATTCAAACACCCGTCTTCGAACTCGGTAAGCTGGACTAACGAATACTATTAATAGCATCTGATGATAGATTTGTGTGTGTATGTGTGTGTGAGAGAGAGAGAGAGAGTGAGTGTGTGGGGGGGGGGGGCTTATTTCCTGTTTGTGACCCACATTTATGCACCACAATTAATGTAGATGGCTCTTACGCTCTGTTTATATGATGAAAAAACTTTTTTTTTTCTTTCACGCTTGTAACATTCTAATAGATTAACGTAAAACTTGTTCAGTTTTGCTAAATACTTTGACGTCTCCTAAAAAATTTGACTTTGATTTAGAAAGAGTTTGAAAGACTTTGACAGACGGACACTGTTGAAATCAATCTCAATACCATAAAATTTGATCAGAGTTGTTGGCTGAGTCTGAATTGATTGCACAGAGTTGAAGTGTCAAATTTAATTAAAACATCCGACTGTTTATTTCATTGAAATTCATTGACGTGGATCAAACAAGCGCTCGTCCTGAATTCCGAGAGGAAGACACGTGTAAGCTCTAAATATAGCCGTTGCTTTCTTCTGAGTTCCTCCCCCTACCCAGTCCTAGAATAAAACGTCTGTCTGGGGAATTTTCTTTTTCAACAATGAACCTAGTTTTTGTTGTGTTTTTTTAAAGTTGAGTTTGTTTGTAGTTCAGTTGTTATGTAGTTAAGTGGTTTTGTTGTTAAGTGGTTTTGTTGTTAAGTGGTTTTGTACATGAGTTGTGTTTGGAAACAAAGAGCTACTGGTATTAAAAAAGATTCCAAAAAGCTAATTCAAACGTGTTGCAAGATAAATTAATATTGAGTTATCTAAATATTTTTTCCGGCAGTTTGGATATATTGAGTCCAAGGATTTAAAGTGACATAAGGTATACACAATGTCAACTCGTTCGTACACAGAGCAGATTAGCTGACCTATATATTTGTTATATCAGAAGAGATTTCCCCAAGCTCATTACACTATGATCTTATGGTCGTGGTTCTTGCGCGAATAGAGGAGAAAAGGAGGGGGGGTCGAGCGCTAAGGGAGTTCATAACTTCATTTTCTTTGTTGAATATTGTTTGAAAAACTAGCGTTGTTTTAAGGGTATTTTGTATAAATAAACTAAACTAAACTAAACACATATTCTTTGGACCTGAGATCTAATCTCTTAAGGCCTTGGCTAATACTTGGGCAATCTGCTCCATCTGTTGGGCAGTGCCAAACAACATTGTCTGAACGCAGGACTCCCCTGCCCCCCTAATCTCCCCGGCTATGTCAAGCGCGGGTCATGACGTCAACAAGTGTGTGATCGTCTCAGAGGCTTGGCTGAAATGGCGGCAGTTGGGGTCCCTGTTGTGATCTAGCCTGTTAAAATAAGATTTGGTTGGGCAATGCTCGGTGCGCATTTGGGTCACCAAACTTTGTTCCCTTCGTTTTAGACCCCACCACTGGTCTGATCTGCTCGGCCTGGGCATGCTAGCGAATACCCCTCTGGCTGTCGCTCCATCTTCCCACTCCTGGTACCACTTTTCCCTGAAGTGGTCCATTAGCCACGTCTTTGCCCCAAGATATGTGACTGGGACAACTGGTTGGGGTTGGGCTGCTCCAGCTTTTTCCAGCGAGTCTGCTATTTCATTGCCTTCTACATTCACGTGGCTAGGGATCCACTGCACTGTGACCCTACCTCCAAGTCTCTCGAGTCTGCCCACGTCCTCCAAGATGGCATCGACTAGGTGGGTGCTACGTTTCTCAGAAAGCAGGACCTCGAGCGCCGATCTCGAGTCACAAAACAAGACCGTGTCGAGACCTACTAGTCCCGACCCTTGCAGTGTTAGGTGCACACTTTCCAGGGCCCTGTGAATAGCTTCAAGCTCCGCATCGTAGTTCGATGCTGTGGTCCCACAGGGTCCTGAAAGTTCCTCTTTTGGTGGCCCTCTTAATGGGTATAGGATGAGCGCACCATATCCTGCAGTTCTTTCTCTGCGACTGGCAGACCCATCCATGAACACGTTCACTGGGGTTCCCGCGAACCCTTCTATTGTCTCAAGGGCAGCCACTTTCTGTACATGTTCAGGGCTGCGCTTCGTCACTGTCGTGTCAGCCAACGACAAATGTATTGTGAGACGTGTCATTTCCGCATAGGGCGGTTTTATGGGGACGCTAATGGTTCTATGTCTATTTCGTGGGGGTTGAACAGTCCTATCAAGCTCGAGTACTTGATGCATGAACGAGGACCGTTTCAACTTCCCACGTCCGCCCCAATCATGCTGCATTTGGTAGCAGGGGTCCCTCGTGTCCAGCCTGCGATACCTTTCTGCAGTAGTAATGATCGCCTTGTCCCGACGTATCTCAAGGGATTCTACATTTGCAATGATTTCCACGGTCGCTGTGGGTGTAGTTCTATACGCGCCACAGATGAATCTCAAAGCCTGGTTCTGGATTCGGCCCAATTTTTCCAATGTCGTTTTGCTGGCAAAGGCTTGGACCGGCATACTATAGTCCATCACCGACATCACACTTCCCAGATATAGAGCTCTGAGAGTGCTTGCTCCAGCGCCCCAGTTTGTGCAAGCTAACTTTTTCACCAGGTTGAGCTTGGCGGTTGCCTGGGAGTACAGGTTTTGTACAAAATTGTGCATTTGTACCTTCTGATCCAGTTTGACTCCCAGGTAAACCGGTTGTTTGTCCCATTTGAGCGCTACATCGTTCATTTTAAGCACAATCTCCTGTTTAAGAACGGTTCGGCCATTCGTGAAGAGCGAATAGACCGTCTTCTCGTTGTTAACTTCCATATGCCACCTCTGCATGTACCTACTGATAGCGAAAAGGTCAAGCTGTAGTAGCTGTTGCAGTCGGTGGACATCCTTACCGGTGCTCCAGATGACTAAGTCGTCCGCATACATGGCAGCGCTGGTTTGCAACATACCAGGTAGGTCGTTGATGTAAGCCAAGAATAATGTGCAGCTGAGCGCTGACCCTTGGGGCAGGCCCTGCTGCAGGCCCTGCTGCAGCGTTCTCCTACTTGAGGTTTCACTGCCATAAGTTGTTGCGATCGTCCGGTTTGTGAGAAAACCTTGGATCCACCTGTACATGTTCGCAGTTACGCCTAAGGCTTGTAGTTTCAACAACAGACCGGACCTCCAGACCTTATCATAGGCCTGTCGGAGGTCGAAAAATACTGCCACAGTATGCATTTGTTTCTGGAGCCCATCTGTTATGGACTGGAGAAGATGGAGCACTTGGTCAACCGGCTGCTTTCCCATCCGGAAGCCCGCCTGGTTATTATTCAGACTATTCGTACTCTCCAAGTACCAATCGATTCTGGCATTAACCACTCTTTCAGCTACTTTCCTTAAACACGATGTTAGGGAGATCGGACGGTAGCTGTTCAGGAGATCACGATGTTTCCCCTCTTTTGGGTATTGGAACTATGTTTGCGCTCAACCAAGCTCCAGGCAGGGCACCCGTGGCCCACGTCCTGTTTATGATGTTCAATAGCGAGGACAGTGCTATCGTGCCAAGGTTTTTAATCATCTTGTTATTGACTTTGTCCTGTCCTGGTGCCTTGGTGGTTTTGCACTTACTGATTGCTGTTTGCAATTCGGTCATAGGGAAAGGAGCGGTGAAGACTTCAGCATGCGGTCCCCACTTTTGGGCCTTTTCTCCATGTTTCCTGAGATGGTTCAGGGTACGGCTTTGCTTGGTCTCTTTCGCCTTCAAGCTCGCCTTTGCAAAATGCTTGTTTAAAGCATCGGCACACTTAGCATCTGTGGAGGCCATGCCTGTGGTCGTTTGCAAGGGGCTTGGATTTTTAGTTTTTCCCATGCCAGAAAGAGAGTCAATCGGCAGCCATACCTTTCTGCCATCTGCCAGGTTGAGTTTCCCGCAAGAGCTAACCCATTCTTCCTTTTTTTGCCTTGAGAGTTTCTTCCCGGACTTCGGCAGTCAGTCTGTTATATGTGGCACGAGCTGCCCCAGTTTTGAGTCTGGCCGCCTTTTTCCGGGCTTTCTTCCGTTCACGGACAAGTTCTGCCAGCTTTTTGTTCCAGAAAGGTCGGAACTTTCGATTCCTATACGTTCTCGGAATGGCCTTCCTTGCCTTCGACAAAATCACTCCCACAAAGTCTTTATAAGCGTTCTCGATTGACTTGGGGTTCTCTGGGCTCTCTGGTGAGCCCGCGAGCGTGCTTTCGATCCCTTTCCTGAATCTACTCTAGTCGGCTTTGCCGAACAGCCAGTGTCTCCTGGCAAAGCGTGCCTTCACCATCTCTATATCTATTTTAATGAGGATTGTCTGTGGTCGCTACCAACCTCTGGCAACACCTTCCACTCCGTTTTTGCCTCCAGTTCCGCACAGACTAGGGTCAAATCGGGTCGCGATAGAGCACTGTTGCCAGTGGGCACACTATTTTTGTCCTGTAGTATAATAAAGTTGGTAGTGAGCTCCAACTCATCTAAGTAACGCCCAGATGCGTTTTTATCGGGGTATCCCAATGCTTCTGTATGAGCATTGAAATCCCCAGCAATAATGTGATTTTTAAACATCGTTGTGTTGTGTGTTAGGAGACACAACGTGTTTCTTGGGGTATTGTATATATTTGATATGGTAAATGTTTACCAGCTTTAGTAATGCGGAGTGTCAGGGTATCTGTACCTGCAAGTACTTTGCTCTCTACAATCTCAGCTGTGAGGTTGTTTTTCACCAAAGTGACCAGACCTCTGCAATTCTTGCATATACAGCGATATACTGAATAACCCGAAACGTCCAATGGGTTCTTTTTCAGTAGAGTTTCTTGCAAAAGAGCAACGTCCACCATCTGGTCGTGGAGCAACTTGGTTATTTCTACAATTTTGCCTCTGACACCACAGCAGTTTAATTGCAAAATAATTAGGTTTTTAGGGAGCTGAACCTTGGCAGCTAGCCTCGGAGGACTTACAGTAGCATAGACGCCTTGTGTCGTCCTGATCCCCGTCACCGACACACAGGGGAGGGGAGGGTCCGAAGTCCTCCCGCTTAGACAGTTATCAATTATTTCAGCCATAATAATGAATGAACTGGGCTCTTTGTATTACCTTTCCCCGGTGGGTGTGTGTTTCCACACACACACCTTTGCCCTGTACAACTAAAAATTATGAAATAAAAGTTGTCATAATTATCACTTACATAATTTCTATCTTGGGTGCAATAAAATGTAGTTTTAGTAAGTTTTATTTGTTCAAATGCAATGCCCGAAGTTATTGTATTTACATAAAATTTCACAGTCCTAGAAAAATAAAAAGTGTTTAACATTAGTCTTGATTCGATTGAAATCATTTAGCTACATAAAAGATTCAGCTAGACTCCTGATTTTCTTTCCATAAATAGCGAGAATTTCCATGTTGCCAATTTATTTTGTTATATAGAGCAATATAAAAGCCCCCCCCCCCCGGGGGAATATCCAACTCCAACTTCAAACTGAATATAAACTCAAACTGTAGTAAACCGCCCCCTCCCAATGTAGATTCCCTGCATTAAGTAGCAGCAATGATACAATGAGACACTCATTTTGTCACAACTCCTTCTAGGGAGTTCTTATTATTTGGGTCAGACGTCATAACATAACTCTCCCCTTAACTCCAGATCACACACAAGTCAGTAATCTAATGTCAGCAGACATGTCTGTAAGTGTTGGCAAAATATTACCGCCCAGACAAGCCCGTTTGGAAGATTATTGCAATATTTTCTCTGGATCTTTTTTTTTCCATCCTCCACCCGCCCCCCATCTTATTTATTTTTTTGGTGCAAATGGGTGAAGTTTCCAGTGAAGATAGTAGGTTGTCGAAAGATTTCCATGTTTGCGAGATAAATTGTTGATTATATTTTTAAAGAAGAAGAACTGTTTCATTTTTATTGACACTTCTAAGCATTAAATTGACTTAAGACTTCTACCAAACTGTTATATATTTAGATATACACCAATGAACAATAACATTTCATATTCCCACTCTGCCCCATATATTAATATATTTTAAATTTCCAAAACCATCATGAAATAAACAACCACCCATAATCCACTCTGTCATTACAGCAACCTGCCACACTCCACCCTGCCACCACTACCCATACTCCACACTGCCATCAACCAACCACACTCCACCCTGCTACCAACCACCCATACTCCATCCTACCACCATCGACCATTTCAACACCATCATCTCCACCATTCCCTCCACCCCCACCGACCCCTAACCCCCATCACCCCCTCATTCCTCTAACACCCTAGACCCCCACCCACCTATTTTGCGAGACTCTATAAGCTGGATATCGCCTCAGTGTCACAGCTACGTATAGAACCTATGGGTGGGGCAGCTGTGGGGGCCCAAGTCTCTCGGACGGCCCCGATTTGAAATGATTGGTTTCCTGTGATTCTGCTGTGGACAGTCTTGGCCAGATTACTCTCAAGGGCTTGAGTCACGCGATACTTTGATTAAAACACTGTGACCTAAGTGGACAATGTGGCTTAAATGGGAACTCAAAGGGGCCGCAATCAAAGGCGAGAGACAGCTGGTGGGTAGAAAAGGGAGAGAAATATTGGAGACACACACATCAGGCCTGTACTTCCCAGTAAGTCATCTTAGGTCATGGCAGAGGCGTAAACTACGAGGCTCGTCAATGGAGAAACAATTATTTAATTTTTTTTTTTTTTTTTTGTGAAAAATTGAACACTTAATTTTTCCCAATGTCAACGGAATGTGTTGTTTTCCCCATGTCCAAGATGATTAAACGAGCAGTGGCGTATCCGAGATCTAGTGGAGCTATCAAGACTTTTACTGCACCAATCTAAGACAAACTTTGCAGTTGGACAACAATGGAAAATTCCCCGCCCCCTTTCCACTTCAGAGCCTAGTTTATAAAAAAAATATGTTTTGGGGGATTGTTCACAAAAACAATTTAACTTCAGAAGCCTTTATTATGTCATTTCAGTCTCAAATTAGTCAGTCTCAAAAAGGTCTTTGAAGTTGTGTTTATGGTCGTTTTAATGAGGAACCGAATGAGTTCTTTCCCCTTGCTACATTAATATTACAGGATTTAGAGTTTGTTGGAAGCGTAGATTTCTTAAAGAGATTTGTAATTTAGGAAAATAAAAACTTATTTCAGATATCAATTCCTGGAAAGGGACATGTCAACAACAAACAAAGTTATGATTAAAACAATGTTAAATTTATTTGAATTTTTTTTTGAACGTTTTTTTTTTAACGCAATAGAATTGTTTGTTTAAATTTGAAGAAAAAGAAAAATGAGGTGCATTAAGAGTAAATTTTAGAGTATTGATTTTGACCATTTTATATTGAAATCAAACATCAAACACTGTTTTTCTCCTTTAGTAAAGGCTTTACTAATACTGTACTAATTTAAGTATGCGTATCTCTGAGTCTGAGTGCTCAATGAATGCTAGAACATATATAAATTTATGGAAATATAATACATTGATACTCTATATTTGATGTGATACAACCAGATACAAAGAGGTTTATAAACAAAAACTGTATCTGGCACGGTTCAAAATAGCGAATGTTAAAACAGCGACCGTCAAAATAGCGACTTTAAAATTTTGCTATTTTGCTCGGATGCGATGTTGTTTTTAACATTGAACTTGTTTCAGTTTTCTTCACTTAAATTCGGTCGGTAGCAGTCTGTTGTGGTCGGTAGCAGTCTGTTGTGGTAGGTAGCAGTCTGTTGTGGTCGGTAGCTGTCTGTTGTGGTCGGTAGCTGTCTGTTGTGGTCGGTAGCAGTCTGTTGTGGTCGGTAGCTGTCTGTTGTGGTCGGTAGCAGTCTGTTGTGGTCGGTAGCAGTCTGTTGTGGTCGCTAGCAGTCTGTTGTGGTCGGTAGCTGTCTGTTGTGGTCGGTAGCTGTCTGTTGTGGTCGGTAGCAGTCTGTTGTGGTCGGTAGCAGTCTGTTGTGGTCGGTAGCTGTCTGTTGTGGCCGGTAGCAGTCTGTTGTGGTCGGTAGCAGTCTGTTGTGGTCGGTAGCAGTCTGTTGTGGTCGGTAGCTGTCTGTTGTGGTCGGTAGCAGTCTGTTGTGGTCGGTAGCTGTCTGTTGTGGTCGGTAGCTGTCTGTTGTAGCCGGTAGCAGTCTGTTGTAGCCGGTAGCAGTCTGTTGTGGTCGGTAGCTGTCTGTTGTGGTCGGTAGCCGTCTGTTGAAAGGCTAAATTATTGTTTGTTGTTAAAATGAAAAAGTTACCATAACAATTATAATGATTTTTATCAACTATTATTGGTAAATCTTTCCCACACCCATGCAGGTAATTCAGAATAAAGTTTTATAAAGTAAAGAAAAGCAATGACTTGAGTTAAGTTGGGATCGTAATTAATGGTGTTTCGTGGAGTCACGTGTTTATAATTGCTCATTGGAGGATACATGTATTATGGAGAATGCCATACATGATAATGTGTATTGTGGATGTACAACAGACTGTGGGGGGTTATATATAGAAGAGAAAGGATAATGCTATGGAAAGTTTCAAAGACATATATGTGTGGAGTATACAAAATTTAATGCTATGAAAAATACTCCATATTAGAGAGTGTACAGTGTAAAACTCAATAATATGAGTCTTTTTGTATCTTTCATTGTTTTATAGTCCAGGGAGTATTGAATCTATTTTACAAATGATGTTCCAAAAAAAATGTATAGTAAAGTATATGTATAGGAGGATACTATTACAATTAGGAAGGAAATGGAGGCATTTTGAAGGATGCAAAGAAGGATATCATTTAGGTACTATGGGGTGTTTTTTTTTCTTTTCCTGGAAATAACAATCAAATGTACAAGGAAATTTTAAGACTGAAATACTATAAAACTTTTAGTAGAATTACAGAGCCTAAGAAAAGTGGAAAGTATAGAGCGATGGCTTTCGTTATTATTGCAACAATCTAACGACGTCAGTCAATAGCCATAAGTCTAGGAACTGTTGAGCTCTATTATGACAGCTTGATGAAGTTGTCAAGATGCTACAAGTTGTCAAAATAGTACAAAATGACTAGATGTTATAGTTTGTCAAGATGATACAAGTTGTCAAGATAGTACAAAATGACTAGATGTTATAGGTGGTCAAGATGATACAAGTTGTCAATATAGTACAAAATGACTAGATGTTATAGTTTGTCAAGATGATACAAGTTGTCAAGATAGTACAAAATGACTAGATGTTATAGGTTGTCAAGATGATACAAGTTCGTCAAGATAGTACAAAATGACTAGATGTTATAGGTTGTCAAAACCAGAGGCGTCACTTGGGTTGGTGTCACTCGGGGCGATAGCTCATGGTGTCACCCCCCTCACGATTTAAACCATAGAACTCCTCCGAGTTATCCAGTGTAAAATATTGGGAATATACAGAATTTTACATTTTGGTGTCACCCCCTTGATGGTGTCACCCGATGCGCCCGCCCCCACCGCGACCTTCTAGCGACGCCACTGGTCATAAGACGCTACAAGTTTTCAAGATAGTACTAAAACCCTAGATGTTATAAGTTGTCAAGATGTTAACAGACACCCAGTGCGACCCTGATAGTTATGAGTTCAGTGTAGGGAATGGGAGAGCACTATAAGAATATCAACTTAATCTTGAGTCGATGTGTCTAATTGATGACTTATTGGTCTCTGACGCCATAATCTGACTAACAATATAGTTTGTTTGACAGAGGGGTATAATTGATGTTGTAGGCCTAGTGGGGCTGTATGGGTGTGGGGAATGTACGGCCCGGTACATTTTCTTTCGTTAAAAGATGTGAGTTTATTTACTTTCTTATTTATTGGTACATGCTGGTGAGACAGGTTTTGTTTTGCGTTGTTGGTTGTTTTTTTTATAATAATTTTTTTTAGTTTGTTTGTTTGTTTTGTGTTTTTTTTCCTGCTTTTTAGAACAAAATAAAGATTCAATGACATTAGGCAGAGGTCTGCATCGTTATGTTCGAATCATAGGGGCTTTAGCATTAGGCGGGGCTTTACCATTATGGAGGGCTTTAAGTGTGGGTGTTTTGCAGTGGACTATCTGAAAGACTGTTAGAGTAACGAAGTGAATAACTGTATAGTGAATGATTCTACAAACGTGTTCAGGTCGGCGTAAATGGTTAAGGGATTTAAAAAAAACAAATAAATAAAATCACCAGGAAGAAGAAACCAGAAAAATACAAGATGGTTGCCAATGGAAAGACTCTACTAACAGACTTGACGGTAGTCTCTGAACAGGCCTGGGAGATTTGGGGTCAGGAAATTATTGAAATCCTGTCTACTGATTTGTGGCCCGTGTGACCGTTTGGACTAGACGGTCATAAACCCCTGGCGTTTACTTGTGACTACTTAAATGGTCAGTACATCATTGGTCTAGCCGGTGTAAAAAGTGTCCTAAACAAAGGACTAATTGTACCATGGAAGCACGTGACGTATTCCCTAATGCTCCTTTTACCATAGACACATGAAAATAAAACGCCTTTTGTGACGTTTAGAAATTAAAATATGCTCCCTCAGTTAAGCTGTTTTGAGCATTTGCTTTTAATGCGTTTATTATTTCACTGATGGATTATAAAATTAATTTCCTTTAAAAAGCAATGTAAACAATATCCATTTAACGGTTTTTTAAATAATTGTACACACACACACACATATTCATATGTAATTTTTAAAAACTTTTACGACCACTTAGTTTTTGTACTTTAGTGTTTTATACCACGTAAAAAGAAAGGTTATTTCTTGATTTTAAAAAACTAAAATTTAACAATTTTAACCCTAAAAAGTGTTAAATCCCATTCCCAAATGGATCCTATTCCTCAATAGATCCCATTCCCTAATAGATCCCATTCCTTAATATGTCCCATTCCCCAACAGATCCAATTCCCCAATAGATCCCATTCACCAAGAGATCCAATTCCCCAATAAGTCCCATTCCCCAACAGATCCAATTCCCCAATAGGTCCCATTCCCCAACAGATCCAATTCCCCAATAGATCCCATTCACCAAGAGATCCAATTCCCCAATAGATCCCATTCACCAAGAGATCCCATTACCCAACAGATCCCATTCCCTAATATATCCCATTCCTAATAAATCCCATTCTTCAATGGATGCAATTCCCCAATAGATATCATTCCCTTATAGATCCCATTCCTTAATAGATCCCATTCCCAATAGATCCCCAATTGATCCAATTCCCCAATAGATCCCATTCCCCAATCGATCCCATTCCCCAATCGATCCCATTCCCCAATTGATCCCATTCCCCAATAGATCCCATTCCCCAATCGATCCCATTCGTCAATAGATCCCATTCCCCAATTGATCCAATTTCCCAATAGATCATATTCCTTAATAGATCCCATTCACCAATAGATCCCATTTGCCAATAGATCACATTCCCCGATTGATCCCATTCCCAATAGATCCATTTCTCAGTTGAAACATATTCCAAGCCTCATCTCAAACCTATCACAAGTTCTAATATAATTAGTAAATACTTCACATATTTGGCATTTGGTGACGCTTTGAAATCGTTCTGGTAGCTTTGTTTTTACTTCAACCTCTAATAGTGGCCCGCGGGCCGACGTCTGCACAATTTGTGTTTGTCTTTTATTTCTGTCATCGATGCAAGTGATCTCCCAACAACAGCGTGTTCTAGTTTCCTTGTCTTGTGATGGCGTGACGCATCTTGTCAACAAAACAGGTGGATTTCTTCTCATTGACGTATCTTTGTGACGTGCATCATCGCTGGCTGCTTGTTAACATATCCGACAATCACCGGAGGAAAAAAAATGAAATCAAGGGAGACAACTCAGGGATTCCAATCATAAATCATGTACACGGATAGATACGTTAATCAAAAATACCATACTTGCTCTGCTAATTTTAGTAGCTGTCTTCAAATTTCAAATTCAAATTCATGCAATACAAAGAATTGGTGTTTGTGTTATGTATGTCCCAGGTCGCTGAGGTACAGGGGCAGCCTAGTGAGGTTTGAAAGCGTATCATTACAGTATGTGAACAGGGAAAATAGGAAGTCATTGAACATAGAGGACGGGAAAACCTCTGATATAAAGTCATTAAAAGATTCACTTCTGTTTTATCTCGTTAGCTGTTTACCCCCATATCATTGTATAATCTTGATGTGTTGCCCACATATCATTGTCTAATCTTGATGTGTTGCCCACATATTGTATAATCTTGATGTGTTGCCCACATATCATTGTATAATCTTGATGTGTTGCCCACATATTGTATAATCTTGATGTGTTGCCCACATATCATTGTATAATCTTGATGTGTTGCCCACATATCATTGTATAATCTTGATGTGTTGCCCACATATCATTATATAATATTGATGTGTTGCCCACATATCATTATATAATCTTGATGTGTTGCCCACATATCATTATATAATCTTGATGTGTTGCCCACATATCATTGTGATCTTGATGTGTTGCCAAAATATTGTATAATCTTGATGTGTTGCCCACATATCATTGTATAATCTTGATGTGTTGCCCACATATCATTATATAATCTTGATGTGTTGCCCACATATCATTGTATGATCTTGATGTGTTGCCCACATATCATTGTGATCTTGATGTGTTGCCCACATATCATTGTGATCTTGATGTCTTGCCCACATATCATTGTATAATCTTGATGTGTTGCCCACATATCATTGTATAATCTTGATGTGTTGCCCACATATCATTGCATAATCTTGATGTGTTGCCCACATATCATTGTATAACCTTGATGTGTTGCCCACATATCATTGTATAATCTTGATGTGTTGCCCACATATCATTATATAATCTTGATATGTTGCCCACATATCATTATATAATCTTGATGTGTTGCCCACATATCATTGTATAATCTTGATGTATTGCCCACATATCATTGTATAACCTTGATGTGTTGCCCACATATCATTATATAATCTTGATGTGTTGCCCACATATCATTGTATAATCTTGATGTGTTGCCCACATATCATTGTGATCTTGATGTGTTGCCCACATATCATTGTATAATCTTGATGTGTTTCCCACATATCATTGTGATATTGATGTGTTGCCCACATATCATTGATATAATCTTGATGTGTTGCCCACATATCATTGTATAATCTTGATGTGTTGCCGACATATCATTGTATAATCTTGATGTGTTGCCCACATATCATTGTGATCTTGATGTGTTGCCCACATATCATTGTATAATCTTGATGTGTTAACCACATATCATTGTATAATCTTGATGTGTTGCCCACATATCATTGTATAATCTTGATGTGTTGCCCACATATCATTGTGATCTTGATGTGTTGCCCACATATCATTGTATAATCTTGATGTGTTGCCCACATATCATTGTATAATCTTGATGTGTTGCCCACATATCATTATATAATCTTGATATGTTGCCTATATATCATTATATAATCTTGATGTGTTGCCCACATATCATTGTGATCTTGATGTGTTGCCCACATATCATTGTGATCTTGATGTGTTGCCCACATATCATTGTGATCTTGATGTCTTGCCCACATATCATTATATAATCTTGATGTGTTGCCCACATATCATTGTATAATCTTGATGTGTTGCCCACATGATCACGACACACATACATTCTCTCGGCTCACCTTGATTATACGCACCAATTTGTTTCATCTTCGAGGACATATTAAATGTCAATCTTTTCTTATCGATTTTATTTCACTCGGCATCTGTTTGTCTGCTTGTCCGTTAGTCCATGTGACATCTTGTAATTGACGTGTCCCCAATGCCTCGCTACTCAGCACAATATAAATTTAGCACACATTTTCGGTGACAAACTTTTTTTTAACAATGTAATTTGCTACATTTTGTTATTTTATTTGAATACTTTGGCTTTGATTGGGTCGAAAGTGATCATCTCACAACAGAATGTACAATAGGAGCTCACTTTAACACTGGTCAACCAAGATTTTAAAAACAATAAAAGACAGCATCTGTACCAGCAGCACTTCCTTCTTGAAGCGGTCAAAAATATATGTATAATAGCTGTTATTTAAAGAACGTTGTTCTGTAACTTCCTGTCTGGCCTGCAAATACCCTGTTGAAATAACATTTTTTTTACAAATCTTTTCTGAAAGTTACAAGTCTGATTGCAGTATCACTATCACCCATATCTGAAAGTTACAAGTCTGATGGCAGTATCACTATCACCCAGATTTTTATTATTGAAGCGGTCAAGCATGATTTCTTTTTTTATTGTTTGAACTTCCTGACACGTTGTGAGGTTTGCCAGGAATATTTGTTTATGACACGTGTGGCCGTCGGTAAAACATTTTTTTCATCTTGGTAATAAGGACTAAATATTTTTGTTAAGTTTAAAATAATGATCGATTTATTATTATAATAACTTGATTCATGTGTCTTCAAACTACTGAGAAGAAAATTGTATGCATTTTGAATTTTTCATTTCAATAAATTGGAAACTTAATTTATTCTCTTTTTATGTTGTTGTTTTTTTTATTTCATCTCCCACATAGATCTAATTTTTTTTATAGATTTCGATAAAATTGAATTGCGAAACAATTTTTTTTAAATTTGTTAGTAAATATTCTAACAATTTTTAATTGGGAGATAAGAAATAAAATCGTAAATCTTTTGAAGAAGCAACTTACAAATTTGATACTTTATTCAATTGTTCACACTCTGCCCTAAATTGAAGATGTCTTTCTATATTATAGTTGCCCCCAGCTACTTAAGATAATTGAGTCAGTGTTTACTTTTTAATTCCCTTATATTGATTTTACCGTCGTCTCCTCGTTTGTCCGTCCGTACGGTACGGCTGAAAAACAAAAGTAAAATATGACCAACTTTCCGTCATGCTATCGAGCTGAAATTTTGCACATAGACTCGTGTCACCTAACAATGCATTGTGTCAAAATTTCAGATCGATCGAATGTACCATAATAAAATTAACGCACTTTTAGTTACCTCTCTATAAATGTATGGTAGTCTGTTGTTGTTGACATTTGCGTGTTTGCTGGAGTTCACTCCAGCCATGGGTGACCAGGCCCCCATACACACCCGTCCCCCTTTTACACGGAGAGAGTTCAGTCACGTTTAGGCTGTAAATGTTTGAATAACAAATACTTTTAGTTCTGTTTCTTATATAAGGGATCTTTAGTCGAAAGCTTTGTTTCTACGTGTTATTTTTATTATTATTGAAGTAAAGACAGATCTTACACTCTTATAATGTTTGATTTGACTTTGACAAGGAAAATATATGAACTTGACTATGTGGGTGCATTTGAGCATTTGTATTTATATATTGTGATGTGTGTAATTTTTCAAATAAAGTTTTAATGTTTATCATATTTGGTTTTAACTCTCATTTGTTTAATTGAGAAAGAAAATATATTTATTAAAAATATATAAATTAATAGAATAACTATAAAAAAAATTCATCCTTTTATCTACAATCCTTTGGAATAAAGCGAAAATCACGGATAGTAAATTCATATTTTAGAATGTCTGAGTTAAAAGTTATTCTAAAATAATTGTTACGTGTTGTTGTTTTTTTTAAACGAACCATAACGACATGCTAACAGTGTAATTAATTTGTTGAACATTTCTTTCAGCTTGGTAGATTTCTTGAGATGTCAAAGGTTGCGTCAAGTTTCACGTCTGCTCTTTTCGAGGACTTCCGGTGGTGTCCTGACCAAACTACTTTACATCAAAGAAATGCTGCTGACAGGATTTAACCATGACCCAAGCCTCACACCACGACCTTGACCCCCACCATGCAGAAGACCATCCAAGTCATAATGCCCAACGTCTTGAATCCCTGGTGGAACACGACGAGAGAAGTACCACAGCTGGCGCAAGATTGGGTGGTCATCATGGATGACCGGCAGCAAGATATTGACCCGTACTTGTCGACTGTTTCAAACGATATTTTAACATATCCCCCTTTGGATTTAATTGCACTAGAGCAAAGCGCAGCCAACCAGACAGAATACAAAGTAGCGAAGTTGGTGTGGCAGGTATTATGATTTTTTTATATAAATTTTTAAATTGATTTTCAATTCAATAAAACTCATTCTGTTATTTTTATATTACATTTAAGGTGACGTAATATTATTTTCAAAAACATTTTTTTAACACAAAAGATGTTCGTTTGGCCTAAGACAAAACGAATTTGGGCCATATAGCATATCAATAAAAATACAAGTTTGACTTGATGTTTCCTTATTAATAAGATTTTTTCCCTTCTCTTTCTCTCCCCCGATCCATGTCACGTGATCAAGGTTTGCCCTGTGGTCCTTTTTCTGTTCGGAACATTCGGGAACGTCCTGATCCTGCTGATGATGCGCACCCTGCGACTGGGCAGAACGTCCATGCACATCTACCTGCGGGCCCTGGCCATCTCGGACCTCTGCGTCCTGTACACCGGCCTCCTGCGATGGTGGATAAGATGGACCTTCGACATTGACCTGCGCGACAAGCACAACGTCCTGTGCAAGGCGCACACGTGGCTGGTCTACGTCTCCATCTACGTCTCGGCGTGGCTGCTCGTCGTCATGACGTTGGAGCGCGCCTGTTCAACATGCATGCCGCACCGCGTCGGCTCGTTCTGCACCAAGCGGCGGGCGTTCATGGTGATACTGTTTATTGTGCTGTCCCAGTTTGTGATGCAGGGACACTTCCTTGTGGGGCTGGCACTGGTGAACAATGGGGACAATATAACCCACTGTTCGTCTGTGTCGTCAGATTATCACAGATTCGCTCACAAAGTCTATCCTGTGGTAGACATGGTGCTCCTCTCGCTGCTTCCTTTCATCTTCGTCATTCTCGGCAACGCTGTCATCGTCTGGAAAACATTCTTATCGCTCAAAACGGCGGCAGAACTGAACTTGACGTCTGGTAAAAACGCATTGTTGCGCAGGCGCCGTGCGTCGTCCATGACGGTCATCCTGCTGGGGCTGAGTGCCATTTTTCTGTTGACCACGTCACCGACTTGTGTGTACAATATATGGGAGCAGGCGGGGGGTAAGGAGGAGATGACTACGCCACAAAAATACGCCCGGGCTGAACTGGCTTGGGCGCTGGTCAACATCGCCATGTACTGCAACAACACATTCAACTTTTACCTCTACTGTCTCAGCGGCAGGAAGTTCAGAAACGAAATGAGGCATCAGTTCTCGCGCAGGCGCAACGACTCCCATTCGAACGCTCTCTCAGCGACTTCCGTACAGGTGCATAGATTTCCGTTGAATGACTACAGGTCCAAGTGCTTGACCGAACAGACGAACGGTAACGGGCAGCTCAGCTACCAATCATCATTCTACGCCCGTTCAAGCAACGCCTACCTATGATTGGCTCAACGCCGTGTGTTGTTCCATTTGTTGGTTTGTTTAAACAAAAAACCTGTGATAAATCTGTGGTATTCCACTGAACTTCAATACAATCATCACCATTGGATGGAGTTAAGACAACCACCCTAATATTTCCATGATCAGACAGATGTCAACCACTTCGTCAATACTCTTCATCTGTCATTGATGCCAGTAATAGAATAATTTTTTAACAAGCAGCCTCAATGACCAAAAAGTTTTTTGAATTATATCCAGTCACTAACACTGTGTAAAAAAAATGAGTTCTATTAAATGTTTTTACGTATATGACTAGAAATCATTCTTGCTATTAATTCCGTTATAAAATCGTTGTTTGAAAGTTACCTTAAGTATTTTGATTTCCTTCTTAGACATTAAAACCAAACAGACACGTCAAAGTGATCTATTAATGTTGTAATAAGATATTCATGTCCAAACACACACGTCAAAGTGATCTATTAATGTTGTTGTAATAAGATATTCATGTCCAAACACACACGTCAAAGTGATCTATTAATGTTGATGAAATAAGATATTCATGTCACACAACAATTTGATATTCTGTTTGTGCTCACCATGAAATTTGGTTTAACACAACAATTGGAGATTTTTCAGTAGACTCTACAGCAAAAATGACTGAGATTAAGGGAATTATTATCACAAATAAGTTAATCAGAAGTTTCAATTAGTGGCTATTGAAATTCCGCTTTTGATTAGACACGGAAACTTAGGAGATGTTTTGTTATCTTATAACACTTTCTTTTCGATATTTTATTAATTATTTTTGTCTATGTTTAGTCTGCTCTAAAGAGAATTTTGTGTCATAATTAATGTTATGTTTCTCTCTTTTTTTTCAAGCTAAAATATATTTATTCCAATATATGGTTTTTCTTATTTAAATGTGCATACCAAATCTTAATAGAAAATACATTTTTTGACACACAGATTAGGGTAATACACTTATTGACACACAGATTAGGGTAATAGACTTATTGACACACAGATTAGGGTAATAGACTTATTGACACACAGATTAGGGTAATAGACTTATTAACACACAGATTAGTGTAATACACTTATTGACACACAGATTAGTGTAATAGACTTATTGACACACAGATTAGGGTAATATACTTATTGACACACAGATTAGTGTAATAGACTTATTGACACACAGATTAGTGTAATAGACTTATTGACACACAGATTAGTGTAATAGACTTATTGACACACAGATTAGTGTAAAGACTTATTTACACACAGATTAGTGTAATAGACTTATTGACACACAGATAAGTGTAATAGACTTATTGACACACAGATTAGGGTAATAGACTTATTGACACACAGATTAGTGTAATAGACTTATTGACACACAGATTAGTGTAATATACTTATTGACACACAGATTAGTGTAATAAACTTATTGACACACAGATTAGTGTAATAGACTTATTGACACACAGATTAGTGTAATAGACTTATTGACACACAGATTAGGGTAATAGACTTATTTGCACACAGATTAGGGTAATACACTTATTGACACACAGATTAGTGTAATAGACTTATTGACACAAAGATTAGTGTAATAGACTTATTAACACACAGATTAGTGTAATAGACTTATTGACACAAAGATTAGGGTAATAGACTTATTGACACACAGATTAGGGTAATAGACTTATTGACACACAGATTAGGGTAATAGACTTCTTGACACACAGATTAGGGTAATAGACTTATTGACACACAGATTAGTGTAATAGACTTCTTGACACACAGATTAGGGTAATAGACTTATTGACACACAGATTAG
>MUZC01001843.1:650576-669207 GCA_002072015.1 Radix auricularia | reverse complement strand
GTAATAGACTTATTGACACACAGATTAGGGTAATAGACTTATTGACACACATATTAGGGTAATAGACTTATTGACACACAAATTAGGGTAATATACTTATTGACACACAGATTGGTGTAATACACTTATTGACACACAGATTAGTGTAATAGACTTATTGTCACACAGATTAGTGTAATAGACTTATTGACACACAGATTAGTGTAATATACTTATTGACACACAGATTATTGTAATAGACTTATTGACACACAGATTAGTGTAATAGACTTATTGACACACAGATTAGTGTAATATACTTATTGACACAAAGATTAGTGTAATAGACTTATTAACACACAGATTAGTGTAATAGACTTATTGACACAAAGATTAGGATAATATACTTATTGACACACAGATTAGTGTAATATACTTATTGACACACAGATTAGTGTAATAGACTTATTGACACACAGATTAGGGTAATAGACTTATTGACACACAGATTAGGGTAATAGACTTATTGACACACAGATTAATGTAATAGACTTATTGACACACAGATTAGGGTAATAGACTTATTGACACACATATTAGGGTAATAGACTTATTGACACACAGATTAGGGTAATAGACTTATTGACATACAGATTAGGGTAATAGACTTATTGACACACAGATTAGTGCAATAGACTTATTGACACACAGATTAGTGTAATATACTTATTGACACACAGATTAGGGTAATAGACTTATTGACACACAGATTAGTGTAATAGACTTATTGACACACAGATTAGTGTAATGCTTGATTTCATTTTTACGTGGACACTAACATAAACTTTCTAACGCATACATGAAAAAAACGTAAGCGAATAATTTAACATCCTACTTTCACTAAAACATTGATGTAAAAATGGAATTTATTTTTCAATATTTTGGACACTCCAATTTTTCAATAAATAATTGTTTTTATTAAAATTATACAATTTTATTGTAGTGTCACTTTCTGTATATTACAATCAATAATCTTAGAACCACTTTGACTGTGAGATAAACTTTACCTTCGATGTTCAGCCCACTAAATTGTCAGGGCACTGCCTTTATTGTCATTGTAAGGTTATAAGCATCTGCCCTCCAGTTAAATCGTTTATAAAATTCGCATTCTAACTTTTGACTTTTTTCAAAAATTCTGGTCACCTGAGGGGTCAAACCAACGAGTTAAATTTTGTTTCTTTTTGTACAAATTATCGTTTATTGTTTTATGATTTGATCTTTGCCTTCATTCATCCAATATTTTTATGAGTTTGACGCATGTCTCCTATCTAAACAGCCGTTGACTTAAAATTATAGAAACACTTTCGGCACAAGTCTCACAACTACACCTTGCCCCATATAACATAATTGTAGCTTCATTAAAATACATAAATAAATGGAATGTCTTGGATGAGCCCCACACAAACATATTCAGTGTCTGGATGCTTGAATGAACACCAAGCTGGTCATTCGGTGGCAGTTCTGTTAATTATAAGATCAATTTCAGAGCTTTTCGCATCTTAAGACAACAACAAAAATTATGGAATTCTATTTGAAATACTTTTTATAACACATGAAATAAAATATTATTTCCATGTGTTTTGCTATTTCTAATGTTCTTTGTTTGTTCGTTTGTTCGTTTGTTTGTTTGTTTGTTTGTTTGTTGTTGTTGGTTTTTTTTTGGTTTTTTTGTTGTTGTTGTTGTTTTTTTTTTTTGATGTTGTTGTTCTTGTTAGTTTCTTTGTTGTTTTTTAACAACCTACCTTGTTAGTTGTTTAGGAAAATTTTACCATAATTATATTCAATTCAATGCATAATAAAAATCTGGGTTAATGACGATAAAGTTTTCCTGAGAATCCTATGTAAGTCTCCTGCAACAATTCATACTCCATGATCTCCGTGTTGAAAGGACGAGCCCAGGGTTATTTTAACAGTTGGTCATTTTCAAGTTCATCCAGCGTAATTTTCATTTTCTGAGGTTGTAGCTATCCTGAGATTGTAGCTGTCCTGAGGTTGTAGCTGTCCTGAGGTTGTAGCTGTCCTGAGGTTGTAGCTGTTCTGAGGTTGTAGCTGTTCCGAGGTTGTAGCTGTTCTGCGATTGTAGCTGTTCTGAGGTTGTAGCTGTTCTGAGGTTGTAGCTGTTCTGAGGTTGTAGCTGTTCTGAGGTTGTAGCGCTGTCCTGAGATTGTGAGTGTATTAAGTATTAACATTTGTGTAGGTTCTAATAATAACATTCTTCTTTCTCGACGGGTTTTTTCCTTATCATTTATTAGTCACTACGACAGCCATCATCATAACAAGTTCTTCCACAACTCTGAGACAACGGGTTATGACGTTTCCATTAAAAGTGATGTGATAGGATGTGATTTGTGTGTGTGTGTGATGTGATGTGATTTGTGTGTGTGTGATGTGATGTGATTTGTGTGTGTGTGATGTGATTTGTGTGTCTGATGTGATGTGATATGATTTGATGTGATGTGATGTGTGTGTTTGTGATGTGATGGGATGTGATTTGATTTGTGTGTGTGATATGATGGGATGTGATTTGATTTGTGTGTGTGATATGATGGGATGTGATTTGATTTGTGTGTGTGATATGATGGGATGTGATTTGTGTGTATGTGAATAGTGTGAATAGTGTGATGTGATTTTATTTGTGTGTGTGATATGATGGGATGTGATGTGATTTGTGTGTGTGTGAATAGTGTGATGTGATGTGATTTGTGTGTGTGATGTTATGTGATGTGATGTTATGTGATGGGATTTGATGTGATGTGATTTCTGTGTGATGGAATTTGATGTGATGTGATTTGTGTGTGATGTGATGTGATTTGTGTGTGAAGTGATGTGTGTGTTTGGTGTGAGGGTGCCACTACAGCGTAGGTCAAAGTCCTGGTGATTGGTTGATTAATAGCGAGCCTTAACTTAGCGTCAATATATGTTCAAACAAAAAGGAAAGAAAGAAAATGAAGTTAAATATTTTATAGGAAACATTGAAAATGAAATTTCCCATTAAAATTTTTTAACTATTTTCTACGCAGATCATTCATTACTTTGTGTGTTATTAGTTTCATCCTATTTGTCTGGGTGATTTTTTTATGTTCATTATTTTATAATAGATATAGATATTAATTATTATTAATGTTTAATTTTTTAATTTATAACTAAAATAAAAAGCGCGTAGAGTCAAGAGTCTTGGCAGAAAATTACAGGCTAAATATTAATACCGTTATATTTAAGGTTTTATTCGAGTAGTTTTATTACACTTCATTTACTTTATTTTCCATTTCAATTTAGATGTGGGTCTCTTTATTTACTTGATTTTTTAAATTTATAAATTTTATTTTTCTTTGGTTGAGTATTTTTACTGAAGTAAATTGGTTTACAATAGTCTATATGTTAATTGAAATACGTTTCATTTTACAAATTAATAAAAAAACTCTAATAAGATAAATAATAATTTGCATTAAATGTAAGTCTTAATTTTAGCCAACAGGACATTTTATACATAGCCAGTTACGTTTACTCACAGTCATTTATATTCCCTAGGTTAAGTACAATTTAATATTAGACTATTGTCTACTAATAGAGTATGATTTTTTTTTAAATAACTAAAGCATTATTACAAAATTGTGATTAAAAGCAATGTGATTTAATTTTTTTTAAACATATATTCTATACTTTTTAATTTAGAGTTTAATAAAAAAAAATTTAAACTTTTCACCTCATTTTTAAATGTTGCTCATTTTAACTTTGTTTTTGACACATCGTTTTGAGTTCTTTCTATCACACACTTGTTGGTGTTATTTTTCTTATATTTCTTGTTGGTTGATGTTATTTGATTTTCTCATATTACACACTTTTTGATGTTTTGAGTTATTTAAATCATAAATTGACTGACGAATAAATACACGATTTAAATACAAATTAGTTGTTTTAAACTGTATGAACTATTTAGACGTATAGATACTTTCGTTTATGGGCTGTATATTTCTGAACTATGCAGTGATGAGGACAGGAATAACACGTTTTGCTTGCAATTCGCATTGTAAAACTTCTTAAGAGACATTAATTTCAAAAGAGTGTTGGGACACTAATTGACAAGTACTGCAATTTCTAGAAATATTCAGAAAACTAAGTCCCTGGGCATAAAGGTCAATATCCAGGAAAGTCCTTGGCACTATGTAATAATAATCAATAACACTTCCTACATCGGCGCTACCCAAAGTGGGACCCACGCCCCATAGACGTAAAAAGGTGGGGGGGGGGGATTTTTACTTAGCAATGTGGATTTTTTTTCATGAACAGTAAAACTGATATAAAATTATTTGAATATTTTCTTGAATCTCTTAAATGTCACACAGACAATAATTTGGGACTTTCAACTCGTTACGAAAAATAAATTTAAATATAGAAACGACACGCAGACTTGCTTGTAGATAGTGCACAGAACAGACACAAACAGCAGTACAAAGAAATGAAAACAACGCAAGTGAACGTTGGGGGGGGGGGAGGTGGCGTCGATGCTTTGTTGGTCTCGAGACATGTGCACTGCGATTGTTGTTACCTGCCCCCCTTACCTGCACTGTCCTCGATACCCGACCATTAACTGTGATTGGTCGAGCCTTGTGAAGGTCAATTGTCATGCTTATTTGCTCGCGTCTTGTGATAGTCCTAATTTTTGGTGAATATAAGAGTCTTTTTTTTTTTAAATTTTTTTTCGAGTTTGTTTTGTCTGTTTTGTTTTGTTTGTTGTTTATTTTTATTTTTTATTTTTTACACAGATACAGATAATGAATTTTTATAAAAAAAGGGTTTTTTAAATTTTCGATTTAAATTTGGTATTTTTCAAAAAAACTTTTTTCATCATTAAACTCGAACTTATCTCGAAATCTTGTAATATTTCTCAATATCGCCTAATTGTTCGCTCTCACACGTGTACAGACTCACACATGTACAGACTCACACATGTACAGACTCACACATGTACAGACTCACACATGTACAGACTCACACACACATGTACAGACTCACACATGTACAGACTCACACATGTACAGACTCACACATGTACAGACTCACACATGTACAGACTCACAAATGTACAGACTCACACACACACATGTACAGACTCACACATGTACAGACTCACACATGTACAGACTCACACATGTACAGACTCACACATGTACATACTCACACATGTACAGACGCACACATGTACAGACTCAGACACACATGTACAGACTCACACATGTACAGACTCACACACACATGTACAGACTCACACATTTACAGACTCACACATGTACAGACTCACACATGTACAGACTCACACACACATGTACAGACTCACACGTGTACAGACTCACACATGTACAGACTCACACATTTACAGACTCACACATGTACAGACTCACACTTGTACAGACTCACACATGTACAGACTCACACATGTACAGACTCACACACACATGTGCAGACTCACACACACATGTACAGACTCACACATTTACAGACTCACACATGTACAGACTCACACACACATGTACAGACTCACACGTGTACAGACTCACACATGTACAGACTCACACTCTGTTATAAATATATACTCCCTCCTTAGTTTCCACCACCATCTCATTCCCTATCTCTCCCTCCTATTCTCTCTCTATCTAAATTTTTCTCTCTCTCTCAATTTTTAGCGCATTTTCGAGAAGTCGAATGCGCTATTGCACCCGTTTTGTCCGTCTGTCCGTCTGTCATCACCCTAGATCTCAGCAACCATAAGTCCTAGACCCATGATGTATATATGTTTTTTGTATGTCCTGACCTGCCATTTGTGCATCAACACTCAGTTACTCGATCCGTTAAAAAACCCCGTTAAAACTACCAGAAAACATTGCGAATCGAGAGATAACACTGGCGCAGGCAACGGCCGCCATTGCCGGAAGTCGAATACATCGTTTTTCAAGCATTGAAGAGTTTTTACTTTCTGTAGTTTTTTTTTTTTTTTTTTTTNTTGTTGACGTCATTAGAATATGTGTAAAAGTTTAGAGAGTTTTACGTCATCATTTGTGGTGACTTCAATCAAGATCTTAGCGGCCCAGGGGCAGAAATTGAAAACTTTTTCGAAACAAACTTCAACATTCAACTACTTTCAACAAGATTGGCAACCACGATCTATCAAACAACAATTGACGGAGTATTTGGGTGATTAGCTGATTACAATTTAGAATGTTTCATTTATGAGTCCTATTTCAGTGACCACAAACCACTTGTAGTTAGATTAAAGAGAAAATAAAAAAAAAATTAAATGTAAAGAAATGACTTTTAAATAAAAAAAATTTCAAGTATATTCATTACACAAGAAAATTCATAAAAATTTGTCTAAAATCTAAACACAATTACTGATAACTACATAATGCTGATATCTAACATAAGTACTGATACATAATACGAAAATGCGCTAACACGTCCTGAGTCCAAAAAGGGACCAGGCTTAACATGATTTTTTTTCTCTCTCTTTCAGTCAGTTTGCCATATATCTCTTCCTCTTTCTTGCTCTCCCTCTTCCCTGCTCTCCCTCTTTCGTCTTCTCTCGTTTTCGTTCTCTGACTCTCTCTTCTTATCATTCTCTTATATTCACAAACGCACACCTATACTCTCACTCTCCACTCAAACTACTCTTAAGGCCTCTCTATTATTCCATCCTCTATTTCGGCCAAGGAACCAAACAAATATATGGAAATGACTCAACTAAGATACTGTGATCAGAACCTTGGGCAAACTTTCAAAATTGCATTACCGTTTTTTCCCATTTGTAAGCCCTTGGCTAAATTTATTTAAGTCCACAGTGTCGTTCGGTGGAGTAATGGGCCCTGGAAACTGAGTCGCAAAGACAACAAAAAATTTCGACTCATCGTTCGGAAAAAAAAAAAGATCTCTCTTCCGTTACAACTTGTATTTTTTAATGAACTTTTGAACAAATAATGGCCTCCAGTGTTTAACTAGGTGTTTGGTGAAAACATTGAATTGTGTAACATGTCATTTTAGAGGGATTGCAATAAAGATAATTCATATTTTTTTTAATAAAAGAGCTTTAAGTTTGTACTGGTTTAATTTTAATGTTGAAAAACAGTTTATTTGCACGGGTGAGAAATATAAGTCAATTTTCAATTTTGAGAAGCGTGCACTATGGCTGTATAATGGTAGAAAATGCTTGAGTTATTATAATTATGATAGGCCACATACACTGGATTTCTTATAATGGTAAAAACATACAAATTACACATACAATGATAAGTCGGATAATGAAGCGAATTGCATAAATAATGGAAATTTAAGGCTTGACAAGATGTGAAAATAATATTTAAATGTTGTGGTAAATTTCCATGCACAGGCAGATACAGACGCTCTAGTGGGTATGTCGGCCAAAACACCTATGTCTTCGTCCCTACCTCCTGGTCACTACCAAACGATTGTCTGTATCCCATAATGTAGCGGAGTTAATGATTGCTGCTCTCTTGTCACATCTTTGCCAACGCCAACACTGATATTATGAAGAACTTGTTCTAAGCCTTTGAGTGTATGACTGGTATTATATATTTATTTGTTGTTTTTTTTCAAATTTTGTTCACTTGTTAGGTGCAATAGGGGATTTTGAATAGATCTGAAAACTCTGACTGAAGAACAACGTAGAGCGCCCAAGAAACATAGAAACATAAAATTTCAGTTCTCACGTTTCCTCGGCCATTCGTTGTATTGTCATTGCTGATTGTTACGCGGAAACAAATCAGAAAGGAAAAAAATGCTGCACTGAAAACCCGTGGTCATTTTTTACTATTTACAGCCAGAGGCCATACTATGGTCAGCGGACGGCGCTGCTATAGCCATCTAAGGTGAGTTTCAGCTCTACTCTATGGTAGGACAAGAGTCTAACGTTGTCATATCAGACATCGAGATTTGCTTCTAGATTTTGTGGCGTTTTTTGTTTTTTTAGAGAAACACTTGACTGACATCACATTTATAGTATTCAGGTATATTTTTGTTTTGTTTTGTTTTTTTTTTTTTTAGACGTAACTGTTTTTTTTCCTTCGCTTTTTTTTTAAATTATTTTTTTTATTTTCTTTTTTATTCATGTGACTCATTTGATAATCTGTTTTTGAGTTTGAATAATATTATCATCAAGACTTAGGAGTTCTGAAAACGACATTTTTTATTGAAATATGAACGCGTGGCTTGAGGAAATCAATAGTCAATCTTGGTTTCAAAAGCCTTCCAGCTGTCTCTGAATAAAAGGCGTTTGAAAATACGGAAGTTTTGTCTGTTAGCCGAGTAAAGAAAGAAAAGGGGAAAATTGATGTTCGAACATTCAATTGACTGTGTTTACCAAGTATTGAACGTCTTTATTATACGCCCCTGTGTGGCTCTAAGTGAACCTGTTTGAAATGTGTCGATTATACCCCAGGTTGCCGACGATGTCACTATGTGGTCTAACGATACGGGAGACATTTCTATGGCTCGCACATTCGGGGATTTCTTTTATCTTCCATGTGAAGAGAACATATGTAGACAAGAAAAATTAAATTTGAGAAAGAAGACGTTAAGATTATAACAGAAAAAAAAAATTAATGGCTTGAGTCACGTCGACTTTGTTCATACGACTCCATGAATGACGTCATTCGATATCATACAGACTACCATGCACAATCTAAATTCACAATAAATGATCGAATTATTATCGTTTGTGTTTCATTTATTTACCGTAGGTCAGACATTGAACAAATTTTTAAAACTCAAATTTTTATGAGTCCAAAAGTCCGGTTTAAGAGATTCTGCAATCATTATTCTGCAACTGGTAGTGTGACGTACAGTTTATGTAAGTAGCGCGTTGAGTAAAAACCGAATACTTAAACTAGCTATAGAAATGCACTATAGAAGACCTCAAGGGAAGAAACGGTTAAGTGACATTCTCAATTTTTTTTTTTTTTTTTTTTTTTTTTTTGGTTATCCCCTGTATCTAATAGAGGGTCAAAATTTGAATGGTCTGAATGAGGTTTCATGAAAAAAAAAATGTATATGACCCTATTAAAAATTCAAATCTATTCAGTTAATGTATAAGAAATCTGTATAATTTTGACATTTAAAACTTTATTATCTCAAAACTACAAAAATGTGACAGAACCGTTTCTTCCCTTGAACTCGTATTACATAGTATAGAGTGATAGCATATAGTAGACCTACTCCATACAAATTAACCCATGATCCTCTACAAGCCCTTCCATAATAAATCAGTTATTATGACCACGATCCGACAAAAAACGTTAACCCATGCAAGATCCAATCATTGGCATTTGTTTTATTTCCGAAAGATGAAAGGTTGCACCTGATGCCCCCTGTTACATCGCATACATTACACACTCAAATACTTACAACTTCACAAAATTTCACTCCATCTAGACACACACACACACTCGTAAAGCGTTGGTCGCAGTTTGAAGCTGAATTAATTCTTTTCTTCTTCAGGCTGACCTCATCCCATTCTAGATTAGTAGGAAATGACATTTTGTGACGTAAATCACGATCAAATGTTGGCTTAGATTTAGAAGTTAGGAAAGTCGTGACAATAGCTTTACGTAGACATAGTGGTGTGTGAGGTACAATGGAATTACTTTACTTAGACTTAGTGGTATGTGGGTACAATGGAATAACTTTAGGTAGAATTAGTGGTGTGTGGGTACAATGGAATAACTTTAGTTAGACTTAGTGGTGTGTGGGTACAATGGAATAATAGTGGTGTGTGGGTACAATGGAATAACTTTAGTTAGACTTAGTGGTGTGTGGGTACAATGGAATAACTTTAGTTAGACTTAGTGGTATGCGGGTACAATGGAATAACTTTAGTTAGACTTAGTGGTGTGTGGGGTACAATGGAATAACTTTAGTTAGACTTAGTGGTGTGTGGGTACCGTGAAATGACTGCGTTTAAATACAAGGCTGCTTGTGTTATGATTGTCACATGACTGTTCTGTATTGTGAAGTGAATAGATTTTAGAATTTTTTTAAATAACACATTCAGCCAAGTTGTAATTTTGGATAACGCTATCGAGGCGAAAAACCTGTAATGTACCCAGTGGTGTGTAGTTGGGCGCATGCTTGTGTAAAAAAATAATTAACATCCTACCAATTTGTTTTTTTAATGTGATAGATGATTTCTGGGTAATGACTCAATCTCATCTGGTTTGTAAAAATATCTAAATTCGGAATTGGTTGACTGTCGGCAGAGAAACTATAAAAAAAAAATAATTTAAAAACATAAAATAAAAAAGCACACGCAACAAGGGAGATATCCGAGAGAATACTAAGAAAAGAAAATATATATATACTAGAGGCAAGTACCCGGCTTCTCACGGGTTTTAAATAGGGATTTCTGTAGAAGCGTACACAATGCTTTTTCGCAAATTAGCGTTAGGAGAGTGTACTTAACAAATTCCCAAAATTTCATTCTTCTACCTACACGGGAAATAGTCGAATGGGGGATTTTCAGTATTTATATAGCATATAATAGTAAAAAAAAATATACATTTGGGCCCCCGGCTCCCAGTAAGTGATATTTTAAATATTTTTTTCACCTGTTACCACTGCGGGGTTGTACTCATCGATTCCGAGGTAATTAACTGCTTCCACCTAATCACAAACCTGATCTTTCGTGAGACGTGATTGTATTTCGTTGTCTACATTTTGTTAATATAGCCCGCTTAAGAAAAAGTACATTTGGGCCCCCGGCACCACATAAGTGAGAATTGTATGTATTTATTTTTTTGCCATTATTGCCAGGAGAGTAATTTCCAAAAGTTTCATGTTTTTACGACACGGTACATTGGAGAATTGGTGATGAGTTTGTTTCTAATAAAAGGAAAAAAAAACATTTGGGCCCCCGGCCCCCAATGAGTGGGAAGTTTGAAATTCTTTTCGCAAATTAGCGTTACTTAACAACTTCCCAAAGTTTCATTCTTCTAACTACACGGGAAATAGAAGAATGGTTGATTTTCAGTATTTATATAGCGTATATAAGTAAAAAAAAAAAAACAACTACATTTGGGCCCCCGGCTTCCCATGAGTGGGAAGTTTAAAATTGTTTATCGCAAAATATCGTCGCTTTAGCGTACTTAACAACTTGCCAAAGTTTCATGCTTCTATCTATCAGTAAAATAGGATATTTATTGATTTTTAGTTTTATATATAGTTTATATAAGAGAAAAAACTAAATTTGGGCCCCCTTCCCCCAGAAGGAAGTAATTTAAATATATTTTTGCCCGTTACCATTGCAGAAGTGTACTAAACAATTTCATAAAATTTCATGCTTCTGCCTCCTCGAGAAATAGAAAAATTGTTGATTTTCATTTTTTATATAGCTCAAATAAGGAAAAAAAGTTGTTGGCCCCCCCNATTTTTAGCGCATTTTCGAGATGTCGAAATCGCTATTGCACCCGTTTTGTCCGTCCGTCCGTCTGTCATCACCCTTGATCTCAGCATCCATAAGTCCTAGACCCATGAGGTATATATGTTTTTTGTATGCCCTGACCTGCCATTTGTGCATCAACACTCAGTTACTCGATCCGTTAAAAAACCCCGTTAAAACTACCAAAAAATATTTCGAATCGAGAGGTAACACTAGCGCAGGGAACGGCCGCCATTGCCGGAAGTCGAATGCACAATCCTTCCAGCATTGAAGAGTGGTGCGAAAGGGTGCAAAAGAATTAGTTGTTTTTTTTTAGTTGACGTCATTAGAATATGTGTAAAAGTTTAGAGAGTTTTACGTCATCATTTGTGGTGACTTGTAATTGGATTAAATAGAAAATAATTTTTTTTTAAATGTTAAGAAATGACTTTTAAATTTAAAAAATGTCAGGTATATTCATTACACAAGAAAATTCATAAAACTATTTCTAAAATCTAAACACAATTACTGATAACTACATAATTCTGATATCTAACATAAGTACTGATACATAATACGAAAATGCGCTAACACGTCCTGAATTCCAATAGGTACCAGGCTTAACATGATTTTTTAAATTTCATTTCAGTTGTATTGTATATAAGTTTATTCTGAACTGACCAAGAATTTGTTTCAAAACAAAAAAGTAGAAAACAAATTTAACATTGACGTTTATTAATTGGAAGACTTTGTTTTATTTATACATTTCATATGAAAAGATAAACGCAATAAATATAAACATTTAATTTTATTAACATTTACATCTCATGACCATTTAATGTTCAAATTGGATTTCCCCCTTCAAAAAGATAATATACAAATAATAAGATTATGGTTCACCTTTAATTTAACATGTGATTATGTAACTGTCTGAGAGCACGTGACTTCTTTACTTTGTTGTAAATAAAACACATGCATTATTTTACTTTCATACAATCCTGCCCTTACAATAGTTAGAAACTTTTTGAAAAAATATTTCCTATTTCTCAACAAGGAATTTAAATCTTTGAGCTCAACTTCTCCAATCCTACAAAAATGTCAATCTTTTTTTTTTCAATATTTTGTTTAATTTTTTTTTAAAGTCAGATAACAAAATTATTATTTTAACCTAATAAAGCATTTATTGGAATTTGTATAATTCATCACAAAAAATGTACAACCATATTGTAATGCACAGAAATATAACATTTTATAAACAGACATATTTATAGACAATGACTTGGTTTATAAGCTTAATAATTGGAATGTTGTATATTTTTAGGCCATTGACAGGGAAAAGCTGGCATTCAGAAGGATGATTGTCACACCAAAAGGTCTTAGGTATTTGTTACAATATAAAGCAAAGTTATAAGAAGAAGAATTGATACCAAACCATGCAAATAATGTACAATATAAGGTCTGCATTAACTATATTAAACACACCCTACATGCTGTTTTATTTCCATTTTCTTATTGTGGATGTTAAATTAAACAAGGAATTAGCAAACACAAGAGTGCCTCATCATCATCATCATCATGTTTCAAATAAAAACACTTTGTTGTATAAATAACATGCATTAATACAGAGAAAATAAAAGATAGATCGATGACATTTGGTAGATTCATCTGCATACAAATCTACTATCCAGTACAATGATACCACAGACATTTGTGAGGTTTGTTGCCAGCACATGTCTTAGTGCAAGAAATATTTGCTTATAAAAATACTAAAATGCTTATGGTCAAGAGTTCAAAACCAAAATGTAACCCCCTACAGCATTTTATCCCAATTAAAGTTAGCTTATAATATGACTGCTGTAAAACAAACAAATAATAAGAGAAAAGTATTTTCTAAAGGTTATTTCCATCACTGGCACAATTATCAGTACAGACATTCATGTTTGCCTTAGAGAGTATTCAGTCATTAGCTACAGTTTAATTTTCAGCTAACAAAAGGTAAAAATGTAGTGATGCGTGAAAATATATATATTCTATATATTCTGATTCTTGATGTTTCCAGACATAAATTTGGACTTGTTTGAACAAGTTGCCAGCATGGGCCAAATCCAAAATTTGATTAAATAAGTCAGTACGGCTAGAAGTATAAATATCTTAATAATAGAAATAATAATAATAAAATGATAATTTATATAGCACTGTATACCAGCTAGGAGCCGGGCTCACAGCGCTTTACATGGAGATAACAATACATATATAAATTAAATAAACATTCATATCATACTAACTACATAAGTGACAATACGTTATACATCAGCTACGTTAATCATTAAAAGAAATGTTGATTCATTTATTTTGAAAATAAATTTTGAAAAGATGTGTCTTAAGTACAGTCTTAAAGGACTTAGTAGTTGAAATAATACGCATGTGTAATGGAGAGAATTCCATTGTTTGGCTGCACCAAAAGAAAATGACCTTTCGCCAAATGTTTTAGTTCATGTCTTAGGAACACAGAGAATGCGTGTGTCTGCAGAAAAGCCTAGCTGACAACTTGGTGAGTAGACTGACAAAAGTTCAGCAAGATAGGAAGGGCATGAGTCAGAAAAGAATTTGTAACAGAGAACGGCCAGTTTGTAATCAATTCGGGCTTGTATGGGTAGTCAATGAAGTGAGTAAAGTAGCGGAGTAACATGGTCATGTTTTTTTGCCTTTAGAACTAATCTGGCAGCTGAATTTTGAACTCTCTGTAGTTTTTCAATGCATTGTTTTGGTGCACCTGACAGAAGAGAATTGCAGTAATCAATACGAGCTAGAACAAGAGCACAGACTAGATTTTTTGTTGCGCTATCTGTTAAGTAATGACGGATTGAACTGATCTGACGAATGGCAGTATAGGCAGAGCGACAGATGTAATTGATGAAGTTGTTGGTAGACATGTTATCAGAAATAATGTAGCCAAGATTCCTAGTCAATGACTTGAACAGTATATCAGAACTAGGCATCTGAATAGAATTTGGAAGAGTCAAAGTACTGCATGATTTATTGTTGCAGAATAGCAGAATCTAGTAATTATTATGCTCCTATAAGTGTTACTAAGTGAATAGATTTTGTGAATGAGTATATAACGTTCAAAAAATTCAAACTTCAAACTTCTAGAAGTAACTTTAAGATTTTGTAAATTTATAGACCTGTGAAAAAAATGAATATATATATTTAATAAAAAGTAAGTGACTGACAATTCATGAAACCTAAATGGTTCAGGCCCTAACACATGAATAGACAAGGTCTTAACTGTGAATAGACAAGGTCTTAACTGTGAATAGACAAGGTCTAAATATGAACATATAAGGTCCTCACTTGTGAATAGACATTTAGATATTTATAAAGAAAGTTTTTTTATCATGGCGTTCTGCAGTGATGTGAAACATAAGATTGAACATGTCCAGCCATGAGTACTTACATTAGTGACAGATGTACATTAGTGACAGATGTACATTAGTGACAGGTGTACATTAGTGACAGGCATACATTAGTGACTGATGTATATTAGTGACAGGCATACATTAGTGACAGGCCCATGTCCTACAAGAGGTAGAGAATGATACTATAAAAAGGAGATCAAAGATCCATGGCCCAGTCTATATAAACAACCTAAACCACGTACATGATCCGTCTAGTCTGTATTTATTTTTAAAATATATAACATGAAAATTGGGAAAGAATTTAGACTACATGTTATACACTCTATCTATATAGATTTGATACCTGTTGATAACAGTATATCTTTATACCTGTTAATAACAGTATATCTTTCTAATCAAACTATTGACTATTTCACTATGACAGATTGTTCTAACATCTGGCACTGTTGAGACATAATACTGTTGTTATAACTGATGTTCTAACAGACAGCATTGTTGAGATGTAATACTGGTGGTAAATATTTAAATATTCAAATAGTATGAGGATATAATTTAAAGAAATGGAGTCAATACTTAATCACCTAAACTAAATGTCATATAATTCCTCCTTGGTTGGTTTGAAAACAAGATCGAAAGCTATGACCAGAAAAAATGGAATAAATAAACAATATTTTTTAGACCCAAGATAAAATGACATACATAGATCCTTAACAATAAAATAACATAAAGAGATTGATATCATACTTTTAACAGTTCCATTTGTTATATGAAAATATTGGAACAAACACTGCCAGTTATCCTGCCTTACTCTTCATTTCCCCCACCCTCTTCCTCCCCAATGCAAGAAAAACTGAAATTCTGAATCCTTGTTTTCACAAACCTTGCTTCCAGATATTAAATTGGTGCATTATTTCATTATTTTGTATGTGTCACTTGACAAGATTTATTGCACTCAAGTGTTGGTAAAACATTAACAAAATAACAAACCTAAAAATGACACTAGCAATAGTTGCACATGAGAAATAGCAGCTCAGCCGATGCCATCCTCAACATAAAACTAACCCTAGCAATGTTTATGAGCGGCTAAGCTGGCCACCAACCTCGACCATGAGCTTGTTTAATCATCTCTTTCTCTTGAGGACTAAACTGTAAAATTGTCATCACAGCTTTGAGCATCTGCTTCTTGCCACCAGAGTCTGTTGATGTTAGAAACTTGACCATGACATTCTTGAGATACTCTACATTGGCGCCCTCCCTTTGGGCGTGTCTGTCAATCTCTGCCAGTCGTTCACTCAGGGCACTGATCTCATCTCTCAGTTTCTCCTCCTTCTGACTGGCGGACAGCTGAATGTCCCGTATGGCTGTCTCTAACTGTCGTTTCTGTTTCCTCAGCGCGTTGAGCTCCACATCCATCCTGCCTTTTTCTTGGGCAAAATGTAAATAAGCCGCTTCACTCTGAAGACCTGTGGAGAGACTAAGAAGTCGACTTATAGCCTCTTGTTCTTCCGATGGCCTGGGGTGGTCGGTGTCCGCACCATGAGGGACTCCCTCATCGGCCAGAGTGTTTGAGCTTAAGCTCCAATGTCTGAGATGATCCACATCGACAGTCTGGCCCGCGATGGCTTTCAGCCTCTGGATCTCTGAATCTTTTTCTGACAACATGGCGACAGTTCTTTCCCTTTGTTTTTTGGACTCTGTCTCCAACTGGCCAATCTCCTTGTGATGAGCTGATTTGATTTGGGAGATTTCTGACTTGAACTTCTCCTCCTGGGCTAGGAGACCCTTGCTTAGGTTATCAACTTTAGTTTGGTACTCAGCTATTTCTTCTTGATGGTGAAAGTTACTCATACGCAACTTGTCTCTGAGTTCTGACACCTGCTCCTTCAAGAACTCACACTCCTTGGAGGGCCCAGCTTCCTGTTACATCAATTAAATCTATTTATTAAATCACTCTCAGCATTTCTGTCATTAGCACTAAAATAAAGTAATCCACTTAGAAATAACATTATGCACTAAATAAAATTTTGAAAGAAGTTTTTTCTATAATAGTTGTGTAATAGCTGAAAAATTGCCACATAACTATAAAATTAATTAACTTTGCAGAAAGATCACAATGTTTTACTCCCTCCCCCCCCCACTACCACAAACAAACACATATTCTCCACATAAACGACATAAAGGCCGAAAAACAAAAGTTATAAGAAATATTTACAAATATATATTTACAGCAGATAATTGTGAAACAATTAACCATTCTTTAAAGAATTGATAAAACTTAACCAATAAACTTGAATTTCATTTTTTGGTATGCAAAGATAAAAAAGTTAAATACCAACAAATTTTGTCAGTAGTTTTTTTTACCTTGTTCTTGTTTTTGAGCACAGACTGCGCCCGGAGCTTGTACCTTTCAAACTCCTCTTTGACCTGCTCCAGTTCCTCCTTGTACTTCTTACACAGCTCCGACTCCTCATCTGCTTTGTTCATGTCTTCAACAAAGATGCCTGAAATAAGTGGACAGTGTTGTTGAACAAGTCTTCTAATGGATGGCAATAACATTTTGACCACTGGTCTCTCAAGTGGATAGGTTCTTGTTATCAAGTTGTTCAGCAAGTCATCCAATGAATAATAAAACTATGACCTCCGGTCACTAAGATGTGAGGTCATCAAAAATTATCATAAAATTTAGAGGGAAAACTTTTAGGATTTCTCAGACCTGCCAACTTGCCCAAAAAAAAATCTGTAGATGGTGCGCGGGCAAGTCGGGATCGCGAGTCATTAGCGCCGTGGTCTAAATCTATACACTTAACTATCAATAGTTAAATAATTAAAAGTTAAAGAAATAATCATTTACCTTCATTTTCATGTAATAGTCCCCAGAATGAATATTAACATCATTACAAATGTACATATATACATATGCACAGAACAGAATAATCATTATTTACATATGTACACAACTTGCATGTGTTCAGTTTGACAACATTTCTCTTGTGGCCTTTTTACATTTGCCCAACAACTCTTTGGACATATGTAAGTTGCCATGGCAATTGGTAACTTTGGTGTCCAACAAATTAGACAGAGTCTCCACTTTCATAGAGGCCCTTGACTCTGTATAGTTTTTCTTGACAATAGAAAAAATTCTTTCGGCATCTGCATTGCTGTGGCGAATGTAGCACACTGCAAGCATGGCAGTAGCCAAATACTTTAACTCCACTTGGTCTGTTATTGGATTTTTAAAGTTTTTCAGGAAGTGCCACTGTTCATCTACCCTGGTTGAGGTAACCACTTCCTTTGGTAGGTCCATAATCTGGTACTTCCTGAATTGTTCCTCATAGGAGTCCAGTGAACAGGTCATTGGGATTTTCTTTTTAAAAAATTGAAGGTCAGCAAAGGTACCACTATCTCTCCAATTCATATTTAACACTTTGGCATGCTGGTAGAGTGGGTCAGATAGTGGAAATTTCTCTTTCATATACTTGAGAGCTACAACATAGAAAGACTTTAGGTGCTCTACAACCACTTTTCTTGACTTCTCATTCAGCTTTTCCATAAGTGCATTAGTTTGTAGTTTCACTGTCAATGCTGTTAGCTGCATGTTTTTTAGTAGTTATATGTTTTTGAATATCATTATAACCACCCCTTTCTATGCTTAAGTGGGTTTGGCAAAGATTGCAAAATGCAAATGTTTCCCCACGGGATGATGATCTAAGAAACGAATGCTTCTCAGTATATTCCTTTCTAAAACGTTGAGCAT
>MUZC01001843.1:621279-632719 GCA_002072015.1 Radix auricularia | reverse complement strand
GAGAGAGAGAGAGATGTGTAAATAACCGAAATAGCGTAAAATTCCAGACTAACTCCTAAGCATCTTCCTCGCCCTACAACACAACAAAGCGTATTTTTCCGCAAAGCACCCGAAACATAAAAGCAGTTGAGGACATAACGTATTTGAAATATAAAAAAACAATTCCTTACACCATAAAAAAACATTTTTTTAAAAAAAAATTACGGAATAACGCATAATATAATATTTTTATGGACCCGCGTTTGTAAGCACTAAACAGCTTAGTGGGGATCAATGTTTTCTTTAATGTTTGCCGGTTGTTGTGCTAAATAATAAAAAAAAATTATTTAAAAAAAACTTGTGTGCAGCAGCAAAGTTTAACAGTTTACCATTTTCAGTGTGCAAATTTTTGGCATCTCCCCAAAAATACATGCATCAATTTATCCGATATACTTTATATGAGAAAAAATTGTTTAAATCAAAATAATATAGTAGATTATAATTAAAGAAACAAGAATTATAAATGTATACGTCTGTTCCGCTGAACAGAAATATACATTTATATGTTCATTAAGTAACCAAATGCCAACATACCCATATGCCGCTAATTTATTCTGGAGCACACTGGTGTCTGTCAACAAAATACATATTTTATAGACTTTGTCAAGGTTGATCTGATGTCCATCATTCTGACCAGATTTAATCCTCATAAGCAACTCTAAATGTAACTCTTACAACATATTTCTAGATTATATTTTTCTAGAATTCATTAGGCTAAATCCACGTTCGCAATGAGCGCTCGATGCAAGATATACAGTACAAATATCAAACAGGGTGGCAATGTCGCTGAATCATTCTTCATTCATGACAAACTGAATCACCTTGTCGAAAGTCTGAATCAACCCAAATTGTATTTTGTTCTTCGAGCACTAATCTTAAATTACAATAGTGATCCATAAAAATCTCCACAATGTCTTCATAGCTTTTAAGAATACTTTGTATTTATAAACAGGGCACACAGTTATGTTTGTTCAAAATTAAAATTTGACATGTCGACTAACGCTTACAACTCANTCCTTTTACAAACTGGTGTGCCTTCCTAGTCATTAGATTTTTCGTTTGCAACAGCTTGCTTAATTTGGCAAGTTCTCCAAATACTTCATGAATGACACTAAGGAACAGTCCGAAACTGTGGGTCTCAGTCTCTGAGATCCTTTAAACTATGTTTATTGACTTGGTCATAATACAAACGTGCCTGCTCTTCACAGTATTCAGTCAGTGCTTGTATGTCATTTCTCTACAATGCTTGTGAAGCAAAGTGTCGTGAAAGCAATCTGATTTTCAGTGTCATCTAAAAAAAAATCAGCTCTAGGTGTCCAGGAAAAACTGATTTGTTATTTTAAAACATTCCTTTCACCACAATGTCACCCCCCCCCCACACACACACACCACTCCCGTTGTTTTGATTAAAATATCACACCGACTTGTTCGTGACATCAAAGTCTTTTTTGTAAGTTGTCGGCGGCGAGTGGTATCAAAATATTTGTGCTGCTCCAAGGCTAGTAACCGATGTCAAATATTTTTTAAAATTATTTTAAAGGGAGTATTTGATATTTTTCTTGTATTATCGTTAGACGATTTAATTGAATGACGTTGCTAAAGTCTGTTTGCAGTGTGTGAGAGATGGAAGATACATTCTGCACATTTATACTTGTTTTCTTAATTGAATTTTTACAAAGGCTGCGACTGAGTTCAAGGTAGAATAAGAAATAAAGTCGCTACTAACTTTCATGACAAAGGCGAAGAAATTTCTAATTTTTTACCTACTGAAATTTTCTGCGCGGTAACTCAAAACTTAAAAGGTACAATGTTGGGGATGGGACCTACGAACCAGACTACCCATATATAAACATGGATATTTATGCTTGCACGCCTTTAACAAATATTTGTTGTTTTTTTTTTTTTGTTTTTTTAAATATTACCCTCAAAGACATTAAATTCATATTTTTCCTCTAAAAATAACAACACAGAAAACACTTTTTAAAAAAAATGATAGAAAAATCGTATTACGCCGCCACCCCTCTCTTGTGGAGGGAAGAGGGGGTGGGATTCGTCCACGTTGTCAACACTTCAAAGCTCAGTTAGCTTGGTATCTTTAAAAACATAACACACCGCCAGCGTTTTTGAAGATCTCTCTGGTGCGGCTGTGTCTTTTTTCCCATAATTTGTTTTATTTAGTTTGTGTTTTGGAACTGTTTTATTATTGCAAGTTTACTGATTTTTTAAAATAAAAATGTTTCACTTTTAACGTAATTTCATTGTATTCCTTTCTAGATGAAGAAAATGTGTCTTCTTTTTTTTCTGACAAAAAATCAACAGTAAAATTTTAGGCTTTGGTGTCACCCCCCTAATGGTGTCACCCGGGGCGGCCCGCCCCCCGCCCCCCCTAGCGACGCCACTGTGTCTTTGGTTACTCTTTTTTATTTTTAACGATTAAACAATATGTAAATTGTGCGTCAAGACTTTCCTCCTTAAAGAGAAAACCAAATCGGAAGAATTCAAGATCACCCTATCCAGCAATGGTGAGACTGCTTAGTTTGTCTATACCTAAATTATCCTCTGGAGACTTTTAAAACGCCATGGAGTGACGCAGAAGAGCATTGATATAATCAGAAACATTCACGATGGGATGACCTACCGAGTTTTTCATGGTCAATATGTGACCGATGTTTTCTAGGTAAGGACTGGTGTGAGGAAAGTTTTTTTAAAAAAAGTTTTCTGTTTCTGTTGGCCATTGACTGGGTGATGAAAACATCCACACAGCAAAAGAGGAATGGCATTCAGTGGACTTGTGGGATCAACTTGAAGACCTCGACTTTGCTGATGATCTTGTCCTTCAGTCACATACCCAAAAACAGATGTAGGGAACAAGAAACATTGGTGTAATCACTTCTGCTAGTTTGGATCTTAACATAAACAAGGGGAAGAACACATTCATTTACGTCAATGACGATGCAAAAAGAATCTCTCATCATTCTAGAACAGTGGTTCTTAACCTTTTTGGAAGTACCGAACCCCACCAGTTTCATATGCACATTCACCGAACCCTTCATTATTAGTAGTAATATAGATGCCTTGAGTCGGGTGCTGTCTTGACCTCCCTCCGCCGAACCCCGGCGACTGACTCACCGAACCCCTAGGGTTCGATCGAACCCACGTTAAGAACCACTGTTCTAGAAGGAAAAGCACTTATTGGGTTGGATATCTTTGTCTATTTTGGTAGCATTGTGGTGGGACAGGTGGTGATGTCTTTTCAAGGGGTTGGAAAGCAAGGGCAGCCTTTCAACAACTCAAGAATGTCTGGGTCTTCAGAAGCATTAGCAGCATTTCAAAGATAAGTATCGTAAACCCCATGGTGCAGCATGTGCCTTTTTCTTTGAAGTAAAGATATGGAGAAAAACGGCGTGTGAACATGAAGGTAATCCGGTTCTTTATTAATAATTGCCCAAGAAAGTTTCACTCGCATGAAAAAAATCAGTGTGACTGCAGCCCAGGCAGAACGATGGATCAATAGATCCTCCAGAGATTATGGCGATGGATTGGCATACTCTACAAAAGCTTGCTTCCAATACATGGCAAGCCCTGAACTAGATTCCTCAGGGAAATAGGAAAGAGAGAAATCATGAAACATTTGACACCAAAATGTGTAGGCAGAGATAAAAAAAACAACAAAAAAACTTGTTCATGCCTGGGAAATGGGGGAGCTTGCTATATTAACTGACTTATACAAAAGAAGATATCCGTATTCCAATACAAGAACTTAGAAATGGCAAGGCTGCCGGACCTGAAGGCATAAAAGCAGAGGCTGGAGAGACTGGCCCAGGACAGGGTTGACTGGACTCTTGGTGAGAACTTATGCCCTTGGAATGAACGCACACGTTTTAATTGACTGCTGCTACATTTACTTGGTGTATGCTGATACCTATTTGAAAGTGATTAGCAACATTATTTAAGGCCTGAGGTTTGTTTAATTTTTTATAACTTCATTGACATGGGGATTCTATGATAGTTTCTCATTAAATATTACTCCAAAGTATTTTTCATCTTTATTTTGGATTAGTTCTTTTCAGTGAATAAAATTTTTGAATTTATTTGCTTCTTTTTCTTTAAAACTTTTCTGAGTGGAAGGACATGCTCAAATTAGTTTCCCATTTTATCAATTCATCCAAGTCATTTTGTAAAATGTTGCTATATTGTTCTGATTTAATTGTTCCATAGATTATACAAATATCAGCAAATAACCTAACTTTTTGTTCCTGTTGAGATGTTGGGTAAATAATTTAATTTATATAAATTAAAAAGAGTAAGGGCCCTAGCACAGTTTCTTGTGGAACTCCTGAGTTAACTGTTATTGGTGCTGATTTAGATCCATTAATTATTACAGTTTGCTCCCTATCCAACGGAAATCTTGGATCCAGTGATCAAACTACTCCACCTCATTTACCAGCTCAAAGTATAAGTTAGGACTGATTGCTTAACCTAATATAATAAACATAGGATAATGTTAACATCTTTGAACTGGTTGTGATTTTTCTAGCTAACAGTAACAGATAAACTGGTGGAAAACAATACATATAGACAAACAGAATATAAAGCACAAAAGAGGTGATTTGTTTGATCAAATTTTTTCCCAATATTTATATACATAAATAGTAAAATCAAAAGCAGCATATGAAATGATGATTTAAAAAAAACAGTACATATGAATATATTATTTACTGTAACAGTGTGATGGTTTAAAATTGTTTAAGTTGTCAAAACTTGATACCTATTGATATCAAGTTTAGTTCATTTTTTGTTCACTAATTAATAATATTAATATTATTAATTAGAAAAAGAAATATTTCAGTTAGGTGGATTTTTTCTGAAATGAATTGTTTAACATTTTCTAATTTATGATGGGATAAGGATTTAAAATCTTTATTTTCCTGTATAAACAACAAAATCTCAACAGATAATTGTTTATTAAACTTTAAGTGTGGCTAGCAAGAACATTGAAAAAATGATAAACTTCATCTTTGTCAATAACACCAACAACTGTATTACATTCATTACACTTGACAGGGTTAAATGAATCATTGGAAGAAACTTGACTTGATGATAACGTGTCTCCTGCCTCAGCCGATTTCTTCTTTTTCTTTTTCTTTGACTGCTCAGGGTACTCCAATGTTTCTGAGTGGTCAACTGTGCAGTTCATGACAAACATAGCTCTGTACTGGTGTTTGTAAGACTCATGTCTTCAAAAAGAATGTAATGCAATGATTACAAATTTTCTTTAAATACACAAAACTTGTATATGTATATATGTAGGATTAAGTTTAGTAAGCTGGAAATATTCATATAAGTATACGAAAAAAATTATAATGTTCATTTTCATAACGTTGTAACCCCTCCAAAAATTAATTAAAAAACAACAATAATAGGAGAACTGACTAACCTTTGGCAGTCTAAACAGAGAGTGGTCATACATGCTGGGCAGTCAAGCAAGGCATCACTGTTAGGTGCTTTAGACTTCTTCCCTTGTTGGCCTCCATGTTGGCTATGATTACGCTGTCTATCAACCCATTTCTGATCCTCATCGTCCATATTTGGGTCATACAGTAGATCATCATTTGATATTATAGCGTGTTTTTTTCTCTCTGAAAAATTAATTTTTAATTAAATATTGGAGATAAAATAAATAAACAATATAGTAGGTACAGAATTTTTGTGTGATAAATAACAGTAGATGCTTAGAATATTTTTGATACAAAAGCTGAGGTTTTATGTTAAAAATAAGGATGTTATTGTGTGATAATACTTTCATAAACACTGCTTTTCATATTTAATACACTGTTATATAATCTTAATAAAAGAAGGTATGATGGCATTCAGCTTATTTTACTCACTTGATGATTTTGTTTCTGTAATATCTTCTTCATCTGAGTCAAAGTAAACCTCATCATAAGACTCAGTTTCAGGTAAGGGCTTCAATGCAGGGTTATTAGACGGCAATGCTGGAATAGATCCCGAGACCTTTAGAGAATCTTTGACTTCAACTTCTTGTTTGCCTGGCATAAAAACATCAATAATAATATATAATAAACAGTGTTTAAAAGAAAACATGTAAAATATTTATGATTTTGAATTTTTTAAAATTTTACAACAAACCTGCACCACCATTAAAAGTCTACCTTATATATATATATTTATTAATTTATTATAATGAGACCTTACATCGTGATTCTTCAAGCATCTTTACATGCTTATTAAGCTCTGCATTCATTTCTCTTTCAAATTCATCTTCACTGGATGACTTTGATTCATGTTTCCCACTTGTATTTCCTCTACTTTGCTGTTGTTTCTTGTGAAAATGTTGAAGCCTTCGCTTTTGTTCTGGGGTGCCATTTAAAATAATATTGATTTCATCTTCAGAGCTAAATTAATAAAAAAAATGTAAAAATCAGATGATTTCAATGTAATTCTTTTACAAAAACACTGATATGGTTATTATATTTTTTATACATTTTTAATTTACTATCATCAACAATATTACTAATATTAAGATCCAAAAATTACCCCTAATCAAGTCTTTTTTTAGGCTTGAATAATTGATTTCTTTTTAACGCTGGCTTCTGCTTATTTTCATACTCATTTACAATTGTTGTAATAAATCTACAACTATGCTAAGTATTTTTATTTAGCCAAAATCGTGTGACATCATTTATGGGGGGCACCTTGAATATTGTTATTTTTTAAATTAAAATTTTGATAATTTGGTACTGACCTAGTAAGAATAAGATTTAGAAAAAGTTTTATCATTTTCTGGAATTAAGGCATGGAATAGATCATCTTTACAAACCAGAAAATTTAATACACAAAATCAAAATTGAAAACTCTGGAGTACTCTTGTGCTAGTAAAACTGCAAGACTAAGTTTAAGATTAGATATAAAATTAAATCAGAGGGTCCTGTGGCCTATAAACTTATAATATATAAGCCTAATATTATTACTAATAAATATTATTAATAGCAGGATATTCTGTCATATTGAACTTATTCTGATTTTGACAATTATGATCACTTAAATCAACTAATTTACAATCATTGACAGTAATAATATATTTTTACTCTTAATATAATTTTATTATCATATACTTCAACTATTTACTAATAATAAAATGTAATTAATACTAATAATAATTTAATATTCTAAATTTCATAGTAGTAAATAATATAATATTATATAAATATCTAAATGTGGTTATGTAAAGTAATTACTGTATATACTTGTTCAATAGCCCTTAAGTTTATAAGCCGACCCCCCCCCTCAAATAATCCGCTCATAAGGTGACCCCCCCAAAAAAAATAATAGGACAGCATAAATTGCGTAAACAAAATGATACAAGCTAAATCGGTCAGTATGGGTGTTTACTTTTGCTTAGGTTTTAAAGAACAACGAGGTTTGAATAACAGAGACGATGGATGTTATTTTTTATAGCATTAGCTAGCTGGATTTTTATTGTATTAAAACAAAAATAAAATTTTATTTTTTATATTTCATTTTAATAAAGTCAGTAAATAACCAAAATGTTTCATCAAATTGTTGTTGTTGTTGTTGAGCTTTATTGTCCATGAGGATCATCCACCGATCATTTTCAGCATCTGCAATTCCTCCAGGTGGCTGCAACAATGTTTTTTTTCTCATGCATCTATTGTTGGGTATGCAAAAGAAGGAAAAGATCATAAGCAAAGTCAAGATCATCAAGTTGATCTCACAAGGTCCATTGGATGTTATTCCTTTTATGCTGTGTAGATGTTTTCATCACCCAGTCAATGGCTAACAAGAACAGAAAGAGTGACAGCCAGCAACCAAGCAAACTTGTCTAAAACCATTCAACTGGAAAGCATCTGTCACCTGCTGACCATGGACAACTCAGCAGTTTATCCGTTCATATGTGTTCTTGAATATATCAGTAATCTTCTGCGCAACCCCATGGTCATAGTAATCTCCACTGGGTTAGCTGTCCACTCTGTCTGAGGCTTTTTCATAGTAAAACAAGTTGACAAAGAGAGGCGAGTACCATTCTAGTGACTGCTCCAGAATGATGCCCAGTGTTGCTAGCTGAGGATCTATTTCTGAAAAAGCCAACTTGTTGGTCACACAGCAGAGGGTCTACAGCATTTTCAATTGTTAAGTAGTTCGCGGTTGAAAACTTTTCCTGGGATGGACAGCAGGGTAGTTGGAGCAGGAGCTTAAATCACACATTTTTAAAGATCCGTCTTTCTAATCAGAAGGAACTTGCTTCTCTTCCCATATCTTCGTTTTCATGAACAGATGGTGTAGATTTCCACACTGGTTTCCAAGTCCGCCTTCAGTGCCTCTGCTGGGGTGCCATCGGGTCCTGTAGCCTTTCCATCTCTATGTTGTTTAATGGCCTGGCTAATATCTTCTTTAGTAGGAATGTTGTAGTCAATTAGCAGGTCATTGTCAGCTAGTTGTATATCTAGTGGATTTCTTGGTTCTGACCTGTTTTTGAGCTCTTCAAATTGCTCTTTCCATAAGATAAGTGCAGATGTTTAATAATATTTTATAGTTTAAATCTTCTGGCTCTGGTAGATAGACAAAGCCCTCGATGCAGTGGCGTCGCTAGGGGGGTGCGGGGCACCCCGGGTGACACCACCAGGGGGGTGACACCAGACTGTAAAATTCTATATATTCGCGTTATTTGGCACTGGAAAACTTGGAGGAATGCTATGGGTTAAAGCATGAGGGGGTGACACCAACCCTAGTGACACCTCTGCCTTGATGATCTACAATAACAACACTGATGCCGATATTCAATTCAATGATCAATGTCAATATGCAGCAATCACCTGTGAATGGTGATCTATGACTTGCTCAAAAGCCGACACACCAACCCTTTTCCTCTAGATTTTGTCAAAAAAAGTAGGCTTTAGAACGAGTATACATGTTAGTAAACAGGTAATAGTGTAAAACTAAATAATACTAATACTAGTAATTAGTAGTAATAGTAAAATAGTAATTAAATGGTAAAAATTTAAAAAAAAAAAAAAACTAGCCTCGCTCCATCTTCATCTGAAAAACTTTCATCGTCTTCATCTTCAAATAAATCATAACCCTTTTCTCTTGCATAAATTGACATTTTATAAACCTTTTTTACACAAATAATTCAAATTATGTAAGAAATATTAATTTATTAAGGCTAAGGCTATTAATATTACTGAGTCCAAGCTAAACATTCACTTAAGTTACACTTTGAGTTTGAGACTTTACTCCTTGAGTAACGTTTTCATGTTTATTTTCGTTCAGGGTTTTTTACAAATTTGAATGTTAAGTCTACTTGCCGATACAAAAAAAATCTAAAATATATTGTTTAAATTGTATCAAGTTATAACAAAGAATTAACATGAAATTTAATCTTATCACGAATTATAAAAATACATTAGAGTGTTGCTAAGCTGGCTGAAGTGAAGAATCTCGACCGTGACGTCATGACGCTACCGGCTGCTGGAACCAGAGTTCTACATATTCTAAAATGATTTTCAAAAATGGAAGGTTTTAGGGTTTGGGTTAGGTATAGCTTTAGTTTTAGACTTTAGAATTTTCGGACAATTGAAGTTTTTAGGGTTTGGGTTAGGTAAAGCTATAGAATTTTAATTTTAGCTTTTTTAAGGACATGCCATAAAAACAAAGATGGCCGCTGGTAATGACCGTGACGTCACGGTCGAGATTCTACATGTTTACCGCTAAGTAATTCAAAGAAACACTTTTAAAAAAAGCTTTAACTATTTTTGGGAAATCAAAGTCATTAGGTAAGCTGCGTTACTTAGACTCAGTAAAAACAGAGGAAATCCTTGCATTTAAAAATAGACGAACCAATCAACGCAAGGCTTAGAACGGCATAGGAAAGGGTGCTGTCAGTCACGCAGAAAATTTCCTGGCAGTGAAGTGTGAAGTTGTAGAAAGTTGGTGAGCTGTTTTCACTGTCGTCAAAATGGGATAGTAATTTCTAAAATTTTCAAACATGGATAACTCAAGAACATCAAGAAAAATTCTCCGCTCTCCATCCGTGAAAAGGAAAAGCAAAGCTTTACCAGTAAACCAAAGGGTTAGTCATATCATAATCACACTGTGACTATCACTGAAACTGAAATAATTTAAATAATCACTTTTACTTTTACTCTACTATTACTACTACTACTTAGTACTACTACTACTATTCAATACTCTATTGAATCTAAATCACCGTCTATCTGTTTTAGTATAGTATAGTATAGTATTAGTTAGTTATGTATTATTAATAGGGCTGTTATCGATTAATTTAAAATTAATCGTTAACTTTTGAAGAATTACCGAATAATTAATTGATAATTTTGATTAAGATTAAGTCAAGTAAACTGAAAATTTCAGGGGAAGTAACAAAAACAGGCAAATAACATTTTTTGATTTAAATATAAGTTATTCAATGTAGGCAGTGGCTATTGAGACGCTAGCGTCTTAATAGCCCACAGGCTATTGAGACGCAAACAAAATAAGCCAATGAAAATTAAGTAGTCGTCCTTGACTGACATCACGCGTCAAGTGGGGTAAGAGAGGGGGTCATGCCTTTGTGACGGTGTGTGAGAGGGTGTTAAATATGATGTCACATGTAAATGCGCAACTTTAAATAAAACTTCTACAAAAGTATTCGATTGCTTGCTATTTCTTTAAGGACAGTTTCAGTGGCAAAAAAAAATAAATAAATAAAAATAATAATAAAAAAGATTTTTAAAAATCAGAACGCCACTTCTATAAAAGGTAGAAAGACAAAAAAAATGTTTTTCGTGATAAGCCCATTAAAATGGTATATTATTTAAGCATATCGGACTTCATTTACATTTCCTGTCAAAGTACTTAGTATAAGCCACGCCACAAATCAATTAGCGGGACCATCCATACGCAAGCAGGGAGAGGGGGGGGCGTCTTCGAAAAATGGCATTTTGCGTATGAATGGGTGCGTACGGGCAGGGGGGAGTGTCTCCACTGAACGCGTACTTACGCCAACAAATGTAATTTGCATAATACTAAGCCTAGTAACGTAAACCGCGCAGACTCTAACGGCATTTTAACTGACTGATTGAGGCAAGACTGATATGCAATAATGTTTTATATTTTAATGCAAACGAAATTCTGAACTTTTGAATTCAGACAAAACGTTGACACATTTCTTGAAATTAGTAGATGTTTCTCTTTCGCCCACCGGTGTCCCAGCTGTTATATATACATAACGAGAGTGCGATTTCACTGCTTATATATATATATTTTTTTTTTTTGGCCGTCCATGAATGACGTCATGCTATTTTTACCCTCCTTTCCCCATTGTTACAAAACTTAGACCCCCTCTCCCCAATATGATGTC